>LZPO01007947.1:438270-462778 GCA_001675575.1 Neotoma lepida
GATGTGAACTGGATCACGCAATAGCAGCATGCACAAGAGTCCATTTAGATGACACGCTGACCAGTACCATTTCCACTGCTTCTGGAGTGGCCTCATCCAGTCAGTAATAGCACAGGTGACAAGAGACCAAACAACCAGTTTGGAATAGGCTGAACCTCTCCTCTCACCTCAACATCAGACCTTGAATGGCAGCTGACAGCAGGGCCAGACCTTCAGTCCTAAGACCCACACCTCAATGCCCAGGCTAGCACTTACCGGTTACTGTTATGTGGATCGCATGCATTCTAATAATCTCTTCCTCATTCATGTCGTAGGCACCTTTGGAGGCAGTGGGGTTCCTTTTGTACAGCTAACCACAGCAGTTCTGCCTGCCAAGTTGTGCACTGTTTGCTATTTTATAGGGGGACTACTTCCTCTTAGATGCTGGCCATACACCAAAAATTATTGATTTCCTTGTTGTCAGGTATAAACATTAAATCATGAGACCAATTGTGAATGATCAAACATGGGATGGGCAAGACAGAGGTTTGCTATGAGTCAGCAAATATTAGTCAGTGCCAATCAAGGGCAAAGCACTATGTACTATTGTCTTTATGGTGACTTACCACCCTCATGAAATAAGTGTGTGCCCAAGAAATGCATATGCATATATATAATGTCCACACATGCCATATACATAACAATGGACATACATGTATGTGTTTTTACATGTGTACATACATATACATGCATATAGTATTACTAGCATGCATATATATCTTTAACAAGTAGCAATATGTGTATATATACTTATGTATATGTGTGCAATAATAAAAAGTTGGGAAGCATATATACTCTTAGGCATATGTGTAGTGGGTAACTGTTCCAGCTTTGACCTCGAAGCACTGCCCCTAGTGTGGCAACAAGTAACTGCCACACCTGCCTATGACCTGCCCCTGGGGCATGGCTGAGACAGACCCCTTACGACCCGAGATGCATACGTGCTTGCTCTCTTGGCTCCTTGTGGTCCTGGAGGCTGGACTGCAGACCAAGTCAGAGTTCTCCAGAGAACTGTGCTGGACTGCACCTCATCTCTCCCAGATCCTGTAACCGACCCCTTATTGGTTGTAAGTTACCCCTGAAATAAACCTCTTTTAATTACCAGAGAAACAACGTGGAATTGCCTCATTAATTGCCGCTATACATGACTGTAACACAGGGAGAAATGCCTTGGAACTCAAAGTCATTTTCACATAACCTTTGCTTTGTTTCTCAACTTTTTTATTATTACACATCATGCTGTTAGTTTTTTGCCAACTTGACACAAGCTGGAGTCATCTAAGAAGAGGGAATCCCAACTGAGGAAGTGCCCCCATCAGATTGGCCTGTGAGGTAAGCCTGTGGGTGCATTCTCTTGATCGGTGATGGATATGGAAGGATACAGCCCACTGTGGATAGTGCCACTCCTGAGCAGGTGGTTCTGGGCTCTATAAAAAAGCAAACTGAGTGAGCCAGTAAGCAGAGTTCCTCTGTGGTCTCTGCTCTGACTCTTGCCCCCAGAACCCTGCTTGAGTTCCTGTCTGACTTCCCTCAGTGATGGACTGTGATCAGGACATTGTACTTGAAATAAACCCTTTCCTCATCAAGTGGCTTCCTGTAGTCAGACTTTCCTTTGGGCCACCAGCTCACAAAAGAAAAAAAAATGACACAGAGACTTATTATTAATTTTGAAAGCTTGGCTTCAGCTTAGGCTTTTTCCCAACTAGTTTTTATAACTTAAATTAACCTGTTTCTATTAATCTACATTATGTCACATGGCTCAGGTACCTCTCCCTTATACTATAAGTCTGACCTCTTCAGTGTCTCACTGGCATCTCCCACACACCTAGATTCTAACTCTTCTTCCTCTCTCTCCCCAGAAATCCCACCTATGCTCTCCTTAGCTCTTGGCCATTTAGCTCTTTATTAAACCAATCAGAAGGCGCCTTGGCAAAGACACATCTTCACAGTGTGCAAAATGATTATTCCACAGCCACTTCTGGTTGTGGTGTTTATTGCAGCGACACTTACTACATTTACATTATCGTGTAAGATTACTTGTCATCAGTCCTTGGTGCTGTTTGTTTTCTGAGAAATCTTCCTCAATGACTCAGGCAGTTCCACAGTCCAGACAAGCCTCCCTGCTGGAGTGCCAACGGGGCATCACTGTCAGCAGGTGTAAGCCCTTCAAGAAGTGGTATGGAAACTGATACTGATTCTACCGGTAGTGGAAGAAGGAAGGCAGTGTTTATTGACTTGTCCCATCCCTGCCTCAAATACAGGAACAGGAGACAAGGACGGTACATGGGAACTTGGTCTGACTGTTACTGCCCTTGAAGAGACAGCATAGGGATGCTTCCGGAAATCTTGGGATGCTCTTGTTTGTGGTGGAGAGCAGAGGTGGTGGTACCCTGTCAACCATCACATCTTCACCATTTCTTGTCTCTGAAGCAGTTCTCAGCAACCACCCCTTCACCCCACATTTCTCTCCTTTGTCTGGACTTTGGTGTCAAGCCTCTTCACTTGATCCTCCAATCTTGTCTACACCGTGACTACACAGATCGTCCCAGTACAGAGTCCGAGGTGTTACTCCTCAGGTGTACACCTCTGATAGCCCTGTAGTTCCTGCAGCAATTCAAAGACTTGCTTGTAGTTTACCAGAAAGGGGGGACCTTGAGTGTTGAAAGTGAAAGAATCTCAAAGCTGTCATAACCCGACCAGAGTCCACTGTACCAGCCTTACTTCCTCTACCCACTTTTCCTTCAAGTGTCCCTGCCTTAGTCACCAGGGCTGTGGCTTCCACACCTCTTTGTGTCTCATATGCTTCTCCTTCTTCTCTCAGTGGGATTTCCCTTTGGCCAGACTGCTGACTTCTCCTTAGGAAGAGCGCTAAGGACCACTGTGTCTGTGAGCTTCTTCCTTGTGTCTCCCAGCCCTTCCTTTCAGTCTAGACAGACACCAGCCCTTCATCATGTGCCTACCTGCCCTAGATATGCAACCTGTTTAGTGGGTGCCATTGCCTCTGACTGACTCACTGGATTTTATTTTCCCTACTAAACTTGGAGTACTTACTTTCCAACACTCCCCTATGGGAGTCCCTGCAAGTGTCACGGCCAGCAGAGCAACAATCCTGGTGGGTGCAGGTCGCTGGCTTAAACTTCTGGAGTCTGACACCAGAGCAGTTTATTTAGATATATCTAAGTGTAGTATAATTTTTGAAAAAGTTTCCTTGTACCAATTATCCCAATCCCATGTGCACAATTAAAGTTTAAGGAGTGACTACATCGAAACTCTTTTGCAAAGTGCACATGACCATGAAGATGGGTTTTATAGCTTAAGGGCCTAGGATCTGGTGTGGTCTCTGACCAAGATAGCTAGATATCTGGCCAAAGGAAAATCCCACTGAGATAGTCAGCAGGCTATAAAGGACATGTGACATCTCCCCTGAGGCTGGGTTCGACTGGCTGAGAAACAAAGCTAACGGTCCAGGGAGGGAAAATCAGGATAAACATTCTGGGGGATTTGAGAGAGGTTTGGCTCCACATATAGCAAAGTCCCCAGGTCATTAACAACATCCCCTCCCAGTGTTCTGGGTGGGAAACAGGTGCTCCTTTCCTCCATTGAGGGGACAACCTGAGTGATTGACATTGCTGGTTTCCCCAGGGCTTATCTGTGAGCACTCTTGCCCTCTGCACTCTACCACCTGCCTCTCTATGCCCAGCACCAAACGTACCTTTCAAGATTCTGAAACTGCTGTCTAGATAGAGGACATGTTCCGGTAAGGACATGTCCCCTGAGAACACTTATCTTAAGAGACTGTCACCATGAGTCAACAGGACTATCTGGACTGTATGAAAAACTTCAGATTCTGCTCTCCTAATATTTTAATCATGTTACGAATTCTGAATCTCCTCAAATTCAGTAAGCTTCGACCTAACGCATTTCTTTGCCAACTGATGGAGAGGCAGAGAAGTGAAGGGATTCATTCAAGGTCACACAGCTAGGAATAAGGAGCTGGAGGCGAATTTGAGCTCCTCCATGCCCCTCTCTCTACTTGAACCTGGAATCTAGAGAATTCCCCAACACAATCCACGCAGCTCTTGTCTGAGCTTAGACATTCAGACGTCTGGACTCAGCAGAGGAATAGAGACAGTGTCTCAGAGACAGGACCTGAGTGTTCAGTGAACTCCTTCCTCGGCTGAGGAGTGCGAACACCTTCCAAAGGTGACAGGCATGCCTGGAAGATGGAGTAGTGAGATGACTGCAGTCAGCTCTCTGAGCTGTTCTCTTTTCTTTCTTTCCTAGAGACTTTTGTTATGTTTATCAATATTTTTAAAATTTCTTTCCAGCCTGCCTGCCTGCCTACCTTCCTTCCTCCCTCCCTCTCTCCCTCCTCCGTCCCTCCTTCCCTTCCTCCCTCCTTCTCTTCCTTCCTTCCTCAACTTTCATTTTTCATTCCCCTTTAGAAACTATTTGTGTATATGAATTTTTTTCTTTTTTTCACTTTTTCAACATATATTTTTTGAGATAATAATATAATCACATCATTTCTGCCTTTCCTTTCCTTGCTCCAAATCCATTTGCTGCCTGGGATACAAACCCTCTTTCAAATTCATGGCCTCTTTTTCTTTAATTGTTGTTTTCAGAACTGACCATTTGGTATTGCATAGACAATTGGTGTACTCTTCCCTGGGGAAGACTGTTTTGGGAGCCCTCAAAATTCCTTAATTGCCTGTAGTTCTTTGTAATAGGTTTTCTGCTGCCCCCCCCCCAATAATAAGTTTCTCCACTGATGCAGTAAGCCAGATCAAGCCAAATTGAAAAAGTGTAACAGGTATTTGAACAAAGCAACTCCTGGGTGGGTTCACTGGTCTCAGAGATTGAGGCCAGAGAAGTAGTGCACCTGAGCCGGGGCAGAAAAGTTTATAGATTGTAGGTGAGGGGTGATGACGTGTCCACCACAAGCTGGGTTTGTACCCAAGTATGGTTAAAAGCTGAGCGCTTAGGCAGGGACTTGGGCGGCTGGCTGGAACTGGAGGGGGGGGTTGAGCGGGGGTGAGGAACGGGATGGGGAGGGTGGAGTGGGGTGGAATGGGATTGCAATAGCCCCAAGAATGTGGATCTGGGCTTTAGGTGTCTTTCTTTTGTTCAGAGACTCTAAGTGGGTGGGGTTTGGCGGGGGATGGGGTTTCCCAGAATATGCAGGGGCAAGCCAGAAGCTCCAACCAAACACTTTGTGTAGGGCTCAGCCTCCTGGGCTTTCCGCATCCACTTTAGCATGTCTATTGTTTTGTCCTTGCTCAGGTCATGTTTAGGCCGACATGTCAGTGAGACTTTATGAATGTAGCTGTTTGGTGGGAGCTCCACTTCAGCCCCTGGCACCCTGGCATCCTATACCCAGAGTCTGGAATGTTCTAGTGGAAGATCCATAACTCCCTCCCCCATCTCTTTCCCCAAACCTGCCCCTTCAAAGCCTGCCAAACACAGCTTCTCCCCCAGAGAGGCTCAAGACCCCTTCCACAGGGTATTTAAGCTGCATCCCAGAAAACAGACAAGTGGTTTTCTGGTCTCTCACCCCCATCTTCTCTCTGCAGGGGGCAGAGAATCACCCAGGAATGCTTTACCCATTAAACTGGGGCTTTTTCTAGTTCAGTCTGATTTGGTTTGATTTGGATAGCTGTGTTGGTGGAGAGGCCTAAAAAACTTATCAGTAGCTTCTGACATTTCTAGGAGACAGTCTCACAGCAAACTCCTTGTTCCTCT
The DNA here is from genome assembly GCA_001675575.1 of Neotoma lepida. NCBI lineage: Eukaryota > Metazoa > Chordata > Mammalia > Rodentia > Cricetidae > Neotoma > Neotoma lepida. The sequence goes on from LZPO01007947.1 coordinate 444,052, forward strand.
GGCTATTACCAGGATTTTCTCTGTAGCACTAGCTTGCCTGACTACTCATTGTTTGCAAATTATGGGGCAGCCAGCTGCACTGCACTAGAAGCATAGGGCCAGGACCCTGAGGAAGAAACTCTAGCCCTCAGAGGTAGACCATCTAGGGAAAGTCCAAATTCATCACAGGTAAAAAAGCCCAAGCTAGAGGACTTTCGTGCTTCTCAAAAGCAACTGTCTAGGAAATCATTCTTCAGGAGTCATGTCACAGATGCTGACACAGCTCGGGCCAAGGTGGCCGATTACATCTCAATATGGCAGCAGAACTTGGCTGTGTTGTAAGCAGTACCCCTGTGGGATTGGTTTTGAAGGCAAAAGGAGGTTGAGGAGGTCTTAGAAGTCAGATAATGTGTGGCAAGGGTGAAGACCCTGCAAAGAGGTCCTGAAAAGCCATTGTATGAAGCTGTGAATTTGAAGCCTCTGTTGCCATGGAGACCCCAGTATCTTGGAAATACCAGGACCATGGGACCTCTGCAAAGACAGCCATAGGTGTGGAGTGAAGAAGACCTAGATGAAGCAATGTGTGCCTTCAAGGAGCAGAGTTGTAGGAGTGGGGCTACCCTGTTGTACCCGTTTCTTGAAACCACCAGAGACCACAAGGAGCTGGTTTCCAAAGCACGTAAGGATCCTTTTATTGTCAGGTACACCTGGGCCACCGCACGGCAGATGGAGGGAAATGCCGCAGTGGTGGCGGGCCCAGGGGTAGAGAGTTTTTATAGGGAAAAACCACAAGCCAGGAATTACATGTTTTGGCAACTTGGGATTGGATAGAAGGGATATGGAGCAAGGTGATTTTTTGAAACTATTGGTCTAGACTTGCCGTGAAACCACATTTGAAACTACTGGGTTGGACTTTTGGAGGGGAACTACAACTTGCTGAGAGGATTATCTGGGCTGCTTAGCACGATTATCTGGATATCTTCAAGGGCCAAAAACTGCAGACAAAATGTCTGCAGGAACATAGTGCCCTGTATCTGTTCAAGTTGTCATGGCACATTCCTGAGGTCATTTCTGGAACTGAGTACAGCAGGTGGTCTAAGATGGTGGCCCTTCCCTAAGATGGAGTCTGTATTGCCTTCACGTTCCCCTCTTCACAAGTACCAATGACAGGACTCAATCATGAGTCCTACCTGTCCAGAGGTTCAAGGGTATTGGGATCTAAGAACAATTAGCTAACTGATTTTTCTAGGGCAGTGATATCAGTATCTATTGCCATTCTTAAGGCCCTGTAGTTCTGATCTTTGAGTATAACCAGGTTATGATCTTATATAATACCTCTTTGGTTCTGCACAAAGAGGGTCAAGTGTCTTATCTTATTATAGAACCATTTCAGTTAATAAATTTATCAATTGACAATTCTGAACCTATTTTCCTGGTATGTGAATGGGCATTATAGTTGGCCATCCTGCGTCTATGCCAGGGAGCTTCATTTTGACCCAGCATTTCAGCCTTTTCTGGACAGGGAACATGGGATGAAGTATTCTCTTCTGGAACTGCTTCAAGCTGGCATTGGGGTGTCATTGTCAGGGCCCCACAAAGGCTGAAAGGCTAGTCAAAAGCTGGGCAATAGGGCATCTATCAGAAGCATGTGGCTATCTGACCCTGTAGAGACAAGGAACAATCATGTAGGCTGGGCTGGTCCACATCAGCTTTCAGCAAGTCCAGAGCTTATAGTTGTCTGGAGCAGTGTAGTCAGCAACTGAAGCTTGGAGGTATCTGCCAGCCAAGTGGAGACCTGTTGAGACAATTTAAACTAGGAACAGAAGTTAAAATTTATGAACTTATTCAGAACCTTCAGGCCCACATTCTTAGTAACTGGGAGCAGGAGTCTCAAGACCAGGAGAGAGAAAAAACACTATCCTTAGGAATAAGCTCTACTTATCTGGGGTCCTTCCAACCTCTGTGAAGTGGATCCAAGTTTTATGACTCTTTTAATCCTCTGAGGCCTATATGAATTATCTTACAAAATGACATAGAAGTTTTAGATACATTAGTATTACCAATCTGTACTGAAATCCATATCATAGACAAAGCAGGTGATAGGTATCTGTAAAACAGCAGAAGTGGACTCATATCTTTGAGTCCCAACAAGAACTACAGATTTAGGTTAAAAGCATGTGCATTTTCCTTCTGTCCAGAGAGTCAGGTATAAATTGGACAGAGATATTTTTTTGGCCTGATGAGAAGCACTCTTAAGTTTGTATATAGATATATTTAGATGACATCTAAAATGTTGAGCTTATGACTGAACAGTAAGTAGTCATTGCTCTACCAGCTTATCAGACTCTATTAAATGTTAAGTTCTGAACTGTTATATCATAAACATTTTTCATAATTTAAATCATTTATTTATATCTTTAAAACTTGCATTTATATCTTAAATCATTTTCTGAAATCCTCAAAACTTATAAGCTTTCATATCCTCAGACCTTTCTTAGACCCATATTTAAACCTTTATGACTTATTTAAACTTTTATATCTTAGAACATTTTCTTAAAAATGAGCTAACAAGTTGGCTAGCCTTGTGGAAGGATCTGGTTGTCTGATGCTGCCAAGCTGACAAAGTTATAGCTAGCCTAGCCATCAGTACTATCAGAGATCTGAGAAGGATAAATTATATCTGAGTGCAGAGCAAGCAGCTTCTGATTCTACAAATGACAGGGACCAGTCCATACCCAGGTCTCCATAGCTTTGGAGGCACAAGTATTGGAACAGCATGAATCTTCTTCCTCCATCAGGCCCATAAGGCAGGGTTTTTCCTGTGGAAGAGGAACATGGGAAGACTGATCTTACCTTGTCTAGGCAAAAGGGGCTCAATCAATTCCCCGACGTCCTGCTGCTTGTCCACAATCTGAGCCGGGTTCTGGCAGCAGGCGTTGCATTGGGGCATTTTGCCCTGTGGTCAGTGTTGCCATAATCCAGGCAGAGATGTTGTGATGCTCTGTACATAATCTTCTTTGGAGACCTTAGGTCACTGCTAGGATCTGGGAGTCTGTATGATATAATAAGCTTTTAGATCAACATTTTAAATGCCATATTCTGCAGATCTCTGAAGTATGAGGACTGCCCAGGTATCTGAATAGACACACTTTGTTTCTAGTTACTTGTTTTAAGCTTAACTCTGAAAACATATGCAAGGGACTGAGTAAAGCTCATCCTTGTAATTAATTACATCAGTACTTAGCATGACTACAATTAAAGAACTTGATTATTTATAAGATGATCATTTTCTTATGTTCTCTAACAGTCTACAATAAGTAGCCTTAAAAACAACGATTTTAAATTGAAGCTCTTCTAGCATGAAATACAGGTTCAGTAAAGAAACCAAAACAAAGAGTAGCAGATTATATATTTGCTTGTGTGTCAAATTGACAAGGAATGGAGTTTTTGTGACAGGAAAAATGTTCTTCTATCTTGTCTCAGCTGGAGCCATCTTCTGCTTAACATGAAACTGACTCCCTTTTTACCCTGTCTTGGAAAGTCCCGTGGTAAAGCACCCAACCCTGTTCTGGAAATTTGAGGTTGAAATGTCCCAGCTAACTGCATGTTTTTGGCTTCTGTTAAACAGCTTGCTTTACTCCCTCCTANAACTGCCAACCAGGATGCAGTTTTTCTGTTCTTTGCCTTTAAAAGCTCCCTGTAAAATGCATTCAGGGCTGCTCTGTGAGAAATGTTTCTCTCCAGGCAGTTGCTAGCAACTTAATACAGACTCTCAATTCAGACTGTGGTTGAGAGTGGTCTTTGGGTCTCTACCCTGAAACAGTTTGATTATTTTAATTGTCAACACCATCTAGAATGATCTGGTGTGAGAGTCTCAGCAAGGGATCTTCTAGGTTAGGATGGCAGTGTCTATTATTTTAATTATGTTAATTGAGATGTGAAGTCCCAACCTAAAAGAGCACCACCATTCCCTAGGTTGGGTGTCCTGAATTGTATGAGAGTGGAGACATGCATCCATTTCTCTCTGCTCTTGGCTATGGATCTAAATAGCTGCTTCAAGTTCCTGCTGATGTGAATTCTCTACTGTGAAGGACTTTAACCCGGAACTGTGAGCTTAAATAAGTCCCTTCCTTCCCACTTTGTATTAATTTCGGTATTTTATCACAGCAACAGAAATGAAACCAAAACCACCAGCAAAGAAAAAGATAAGGAAGCCATGACTTTCCCGGTTAAGGGGCAATAACCAACATGCAGAGTTAAGTCAATACAACACACTGTGATTAGTGAACCATTAGGGCCAGGCAGAGTCAAGAAGACCGGGCAGCTGACTGGGTGTGAGTGTGTATCTGAGTGTGTAGCTGACGAGGCTGCAGCTGGCCTCTGAGGCCAGTGGGAGAGGTTGGGAAAGGACTGCAGTGTGTGACCCCAGGCCTGGGTGCCTCCTCCTCTCTTCCTGCCCCCTGTGTTTTTTCTCTGCAGCCCTGCTCTGCCATCCCAGCCTCTGCTAAGCCCTTGGTGCAAGATTCCAGGTGGAGCCTTCTTTATTTTAAGACAGTTCCCTCCTACTTGCTGCACAGTCACCAAAATCATTAAATGCAGGATCATCCTGTGCATCTGCCCAGCTGCAGCCTCCTGCTCTGTACCTGGAAACTTGCTGGGCTTGTTTAAATCCAAGAGCAGCATCTAGGACAATGTTTCTCAACCTGTGGATTGCAATCCCTTTGGTTTGGATGACCTTTTCATAGGGGTTACCTAAGACCATCAGAAAACAGATATTTACATTATGATTCATAACAGCAGTAAAATTACAGTTATGAAATATCAATGAAAATGACTTCATGTTTGGGGGGGGGGGGTCACCACATCATGAGGAACTGTATTAAAGGGTTGCAGCATTAGGAAGGTTGAGAACCACTGATCTAAAAGGTTCTGGTTAGACAATGAACATATGAGTGCTTGTGTCAAGGGTGGGCATTGATGTTCCAGGAAGATAATGTGGGGAGCTTCAGACTAACAGTTAGAGCAGCCTACAGTCGGGTGTGCTCTAAGACCCCAATACCACACAGACTTCGGTCTCTAGAGTTTATAGAAAAAACACTTTAGAAGTTCTCTCATTCACACATGTGCTCACTGCCAGGGCTCTTCTCTTTAAGTGCACTTGGCTATGGGAGAGGTCATCACCTTTGCAACAATGACAACAGAATTAGCCGAGTGTATGGTAACGAGGAACCCGACCCCAGCACAGATGGACACTCTCTGTGCCTTCCCTGCTCAGTCCTTTTCTAATAAGGTCAATAGCCTTCGCAAGACCTAACTGTGGGAACAAAGGGCATCCTCAGTGGATTGTGTGCTTGCTAGCATGCACAGTTCCCAGACTCCTTAAAATGGGTGTGGTGGCGTATGCCCGTAAACACAACAGGTGGAGTTAGGAGCATCAGAAGTTCAAGGTCATTCTTGACCTCATAGTGAGTTAAAGGCTAGCCTGGACTACATGAGACTGTGTCTCAAAGGAAGAGGGGGCATGGTATCTGTGAAACTTTGTAAGTCCAAGCAGAGAATGACAGAAGACTAACTTTTGTTTCTGGATCAATGCAATGGAGCTGAGGCAGCTGGCTCAGAAGCAACACTGGGATGTTAGCCATTATTTCCTTCTGCCTACCACCCCTAAGCTGCTAGTGATCTTGAGACACGCTAGAGTGTACAGGAAGTAGAAGATGAATGAAAAGCAGGACTCCAAGATGTAGCTTCTGAGGTTGGGGTGAGAGTTTGTGGTGATGTCACTACTTGGGGGTCACCCAGGCATCTGTAAGTAACCTCTCATCCATTGGTTCAAAAGCTGTACTTCAGTGAAATCCTTGCTTTGGACTGTTGTTGGTGTCCAATCTGGAGCAAATAGGCTTTTGTTCATATCTACCCAGGGAAAGCGAATTAAACAAACATACCGTAGGTTATCAGTTTGAAGGCCAATTAATCCAACACAAAGTCTTTCTTGTTAGACCCAACAAAGCTATGAGGGGATGGAGCTCACACCAGCCTCTCTGATAGCACCTTCTCATAAAATTTCTGAAGGTTCAAAAGACAGTGTTCTCAGGCCGCACACACTAAATATTGTGCCCGCATCACAGTGCGCGCCAGCTGTGAAATGTTTATCACCGATGTTCTTGAAGAACGCAGAGGACATGTCTGCACAGGGCACATGTGCAGCTGCAGCTGCTCCAGAGAGCTGATGGCAGTTCCTACCAGATCTTCAAGACCACGAAACCCTGCATCTAAGTAGCTTGCTTAAACCTCTCCTGTTCGGCCTATAAAGTCTTGTCTTTTTTGTCTGTATATTCATTCGCTGTCAGATGCCATTGTGCATTAGAGAATCCCAATCTCTCTCTCTCTCTCTCTCTCTCTCTCCTTCTTATTGTTTAGATTGACATGATTATTTGCTGAAGGATACATAGATGGATGGATGGATGAGGTTTCCTAATCACCTTGGAAGACACTGGGCAGCAGAAGTGCCCCTGACCTTTCCAATCAACTACCTTTGGCCCAGACTAAATCCAGGAAGCCCCAGGGGAGGAGCAGACTCCTTTATTCCTGGGGCTCCAGATCCAACCCAGCCACCTTGGTGGCTTCTCAGACAGTGACTTTCACTGGGCTTATGCTCTAGGGTGTTATACCAAGGGTCAGGCCCCTGCTTGGCACCCAGAATTCAGACTGGGAGGTAGCAAGCAAGTGCTTTTTGACATCAATTCAGCCTCCATACAGAAGTGAAACAAATCTCCCTGCTATTGCATCTCTGCTATTTACACCCCCCATTCCTCTGACCCCCATGAATATTTACCAGGATCAACTGAGCGGTGTCACACAGTCATAGAAGAAGACTTGAATCCACTTTAGAAGGGAAAATGGAAATAAACAGAGAAATCAACAGCAAGCTTCTGTATTTCATCAGAAAGCATGACCCAAGCCATTCCAGGGATCAGTCTGCTAAAGCGGTTGGAGGTAGCTGCTGGAGAAAATGTCATGAACACCTGGATCTCTCCAGAGAGCTTCCTTCCCCTCCTGCAGTCCCTTTGGAAGGCACCCACTTGCCTGCCTGGTTGGCATTGTCTTCTCCATCCAAGACTCCATCAGCCATCAGCACCCTGGCTTAGGGGACTCCCCTGCCACTCAAGGGAGCATGTCAAGACTGCCTCTCATTGCATCTTCCATTCCCAGACTCAAGCTACCACATACGGAATATCACTGCATGATGTCTTCAGTGACTTTTAAGGATGCCTAAAGGACTGCACTTGCACTTTCCTTAGTTGAGTTTTCTGATGCTGCGTTGAAACATCATTACCAAAAACAACCTGGGGAGGAAAGGATTCATTTTGTTTATGTTCTATATCCCAGTTCAGAACTGAAGGAAGTCAGGGCAGGTACTCAAGCAGGGCAGGAACCTGCATGCAGGAACTAAAGCAGAGGGCATAGAGGAGTGCTGCTTACTGGCTTGCTCCCCATGGCTTGCTCAGCCTACTTTCTTAAAGAACCCAGGATCACCATCCCAGGGGTGACATCACCCACAGTGAGATAGGCCCTCTCACATAAATCAAGAAAGTGCACCACAGGCTTGGCATTTTCTCAATTAAGGCTTCCTTTTCCAAAATGACTGTAGCTTGTGTCAAGCTGACATTACACTAGCCAGCAGTCTCCCTTCTCTATCCTCATCTACAGTCTCCATTCTCCACCCTCATCTACAGCCTCCGTTCTCTGCCCTCATCTGCACAGTCTCAGTTCTCCACCCTCATCTACAGCCTCCATTCTCCACCCTCATCAGCACAGTCTCAGTTCTCCACCCTCATCTACAGCCTCCGTTCTCTGCCCTCATCTGTACTCCCACTTTCCTTAATACACATGAGAAATAGGCACTGTGATAAACTGAAGAGTCAAGGATTGTAGTGTCATTTATACATCATGGATTCCTCCATATATAGTCCTTGGGTGCATAGGTTGGTATCCTTCACCATAATCTTCCCAGTTACATAAGAATCTACTTGTTTTCTACCCATACTACAAGGTTTATTAAGCATTTAATTGATACTTAATCGCTTTGCTCACCCCTTTTACTATCCAGATTTTTAGCAAGTTATAATCTCGGGGAAATTTACAGAGCTACAATGCTGAGTCAGTCCTGTGTGCCCTCTACAGTTCCTGATGGGATTCATGAAGATCAATGACATGGCTCCTAGAGGCTCCAAGCAGCTCCTTGGCCCCCAGGGTTGCCATGAAGAAGGTGAAGATGTAGGAACAGGAGAGTACAGAATGCACAATCTTAACACCGAAGTGTAGGGCTAACCAAACATAGAGATCAAGTGACCCTAACTTACTTTCATCTCAAATAGGATCAAAGACCTTCCTGTAAGACTCGAAACTAGGAAGCTGCTAGAGGAAAACACTAGATTTTAATAAAAAAAAAAAAAGCAAAAGAAAACTTCCCTTATAGGCATAAGCAATAACATTCTGAACATTCCTCTTGTCACTCAGAGGAGAATAGCAAATGGGACTTCATGGAATTGAAAAGCTTCAGCACAGCAAAGGAAGCCATTGCCCTAACAAAGAGATAGCCTAGGGAATGGAGAGGCGTGTGTGTGTGTGTAGGGGTGTGTGTGTGTGTGTGTGTGTATGTGTGTGTGTGTGTGTAATTCATTTACCTTAATTGTTCTAGTATTAATAAAAACTCAGGAGTCAGAAATTGAGGTAAAAACCTGGTAAACCCAAAGAACAGCAGAGGAATGATCAGTTGCCCTACTCTCCACGTTTCCCAGATCAAAAAGCCCATGCAATCTCTCCAAGCCCCTCCTCCTGTATCTCTCTTTCCGACTCTCTCAGTCCTCCAACATGTCTATGGCTAATCTGGTCAGCTAATTGCTGACTCTGTTCTCTGATTCAAGGTTTAACTTTATTAGAAGTCCTGGAGTGTCAGTACGAACAAATATCCCACAACGTGTGTGTGTGTGTGTGAGTGTGTGTGTGTGTGTGCATGTGTGTGTGTAGGTGTGTGTGCATGTGTGTGTAGGTGTGTGTGTGTAGATGTGTGTGCATGTGTGTGTGTGTGTGTAGATGTGTGTGAATGTGTATGTGTGTAGGTGTGTGTGTGTGTCTGTGAATTGTTTTCATTTTTGAGACAAAATCTTGTCCTGCAGTCCTGCCTTGTCTGGTACTCACTAAATAGCCCAAGTCATTTTCAAATTTTGGATTCTCCTCTCTCAACCTCCTGAGTTCTGGGATTACATACATGCTCCATGACTTAGTTAAGGTTTCTATTGTTGTGAAAAGACACGATGAACATGGCAGCTCTTATACAGAAAACATTTAATTGAGGGGGCTCACTTACAGTTTCAGAGATTCAGTTTATTATCATCATGTTGGGGAGCATGGCAGTAGGCAGGCAGAAGTGGTACTGGAGAAATAGCCGAGAGTCCTACATCTTGCAAGCAACAGGAGGTCGACTGAGACACTGGGCGGTATCCTGAGCATAGGAAACCTCAAAGCCCACCCCCATGGTGACACACTTCCTCCAACAAGGCCATACTCACTCCAACAAAGCCACACCTCCTAATAGTGCCACTCCCTATGAGGTTATGGGTGCCAATCACATTCAAACCACCACACTCTACCATGCCTGACGAGAAGATACTAACAGCTTATTTGTTATCATGGAAACCAGAGTCATGAGATGTATTTGGGGGTTTTCAGGTGATGTCCTGGGTGTAATGTCATCCCCATTGTCAGGAATGCACCTTAGATAGACTTGATATGTCTCACCTGACCTGCCATATCAGGACAGTAAGAGGATAGCATTAGAGAGCTGGCTCATGGTTCTGGTCCTATCTGTCTCCAACAGCTGCTAGGAGCCCACAGGATGCCTAGGAACATCTGGAAGCCTTTGCAACAGCTGTAGGTATGGGGATGTGTGCCTCCTCTCTGCCAGCCCGGTCAGCTGCTACCCTTCCACCTCCTTTCCCGTGCCCAGTATCTATTCTCATCCCCCGCTCACTCTTTCTTCATTTTGTGTTTTTCCAACTTAAGAGATGTTGCTTACATTGCCCATACTGTCTCATTTCTGTTCATTTAAAAATGTGCTAAGGGACATAGGGCAAGCATCTGCAAGGCAGACACCACCATGCCCAGCTCCAACTCCTCACTCTAGACAGCAAACGATTCCTACATTTCTGAAGAATGTACTTTGCCTTACAAAATAGCCATGGATATTTTTTGAGATTATGCAGATTTATAACTTCCTGTTGCTTTTTAATTCACTGAAAATCATTTCATAATTCAGCCTCTTAAACAGCTTCTTCTCCTCTCTTTGTCTCTCTCTGTCTCTCTCTGTCTGTCTCTCTCTCTCTATTCAACCTCATTGGGCAACAATGGACCAATCTTCAGTGGACAACTTCACTTACTGAATTACAGAAGAAAGAACCTACTGTGAAGGGCTGCAAAGGCAGCAGGCTGTACCTACAGACTTTAAGGATTGCTCACAGGGGTGTGGCTCTCAGCATTCAGGAGGCTGAGGCAGGAGGGGTGCTTTGAGTCTGAGGTCAGAGGGATCTATCTACCTAGTGAATTTGGGCCAGCCTGCGCTACCAAGTGAGATCCTAAATAAATAAACAAGTAAATAAACAAATTAAATACATGCTTGCAGATTTGCAGATTGTCCGTCTGGTCACTTGGCATAAACAACATTGCTTTTTTGGTGCTGAGACAATTTGTCCTGTCTTCATCTACTATCATTTCCTATTTAAAATAACTTGTGTATTTGGGGATGCTACAGCCAATGAAATTCCTAATATGCTCTGGAAATGATTTTCTCTTCAGTTTCTTCTTTAATGAATGAATCTCAGGCATGTTTGGGGAGCAGCTTCATAAGTTTACATGAATTTCATACCTCTTCATCTTTTGAACAAGATTACTTCTTCCTCCAATGCACCCCAATTTTCTTCTGCTATTTCAGTCTCTAGGGCTTTCTTGTGAAGCCAGCACCCTTCGTACCATCTGAAGCAGAGGGGCACAGGACACTAACAACATTGCCAAGGACTCTATTTTTAACACACACACACCCATGTCACATCCATTCAAGACAAACACCTCGGTCTGGACTTATCAAGTCTAGAAATCTTTTAAGTGTGTGAACAGTTTTATTCCTGTCACTTATTTGCTTGGTGACAAGTGGGTTGGGGACATCAACCCTAAGTCCACCATCCACCTATGGCTTCAACTTTCTTTCCCTTTAAATTCTTTAATCATTTTATGTGTGTATATAATGTATTTTAGTTACACACACTTCTTTTGTTTTGCAGGCCTCTATAGGAGTATTACAGTCTCCTCCTGTTGCCCATTCCAGAAAGCTCTGCTAGTCTTCTCTAATATAGGGTTTTCCTGAGGATAAAGTAAAGTAAGGGGAAACAGTCTGCTTAACAAGAAATGAGCGTATTAGTCTCACCAGAAGGAGAGGCAAGGAGCAGACAGCCCTGGAGAAGAGACCCCAAGTTCTGCTTGTTATGTCAGCCCCATGTGGAAAGTTAACTGACCAGGTGATAACGGACTGCACACATTTCAGACTGTTGCTCCTTTACAATCCCTACTTAGCCACACACAGTGGAGACGTGAGAAAAGATGCTGCATTTGGAGAGCAAAAAGCGTGATGTGTGTTGTGTGCACAAGAGTGCACAGTGGGACTTGATAGGAGAGAGGGGCCTAGAAAGGGGAGAGAGTTCTCATGGGAAAATGCTGCTGTTGCCAATTCTCTTTCTGCTTCTTGGAAAACTCTAGGATTTCCTTGATTTTTTAAGCCCTTTTGGAAGATTGGTTAAAATTTCTTTTTAATGTAAAAAATTCTATCTCCATCCTCTAAGGATCCCACCCTATCCCCCAACACATACTAAAACCAAAATGAGCTGACCATGAACACCTGTCCCAAGCACCTTTGACCACATGCTGCCATCTAGTGGCAGTTAGTGTAATGACCTTCATTCACGTCAGTTCCACACAGGAGAGAAGAGTGTGACTCTAAACAACCCCCAGTCAGGTATGATTGTGGTTGTTTGTCTCACTCATACTTTTCTCACTTTCTCTGTTCTTTCATTCTGTTTGTCAGTTTCCAATGAGCAGGAATGTAGTAGTTCGGGGCTGGAGGGATGGCTCAGTGATGAAATCTTTTGCAGAAGAGTGGCTACCATGAGGGAGAGAGCCATCAGGTAATGGAGGCCACCATACCGGGAAAGCCATAAAGTGATGGAGGAAGAGAAGGTAGAAGATGCCTGATGTTTGATCCCTGGGACCCACTTGGTAGAAGGAGAGAACACACTTCTGAGCTATGCCTATGTGCTAGGCACACATGTGCACACTTGTACACAAACACACAAATAAGTAAATGTAATAAAAACTAAAACAAACAAGCAAAAAAAATTGTTCATGTCTTCTAGTCTTAGTGTCACAGAACATAGGGTGACAAAGTAAGGACTTCTAGGGTTGGCTAAGGCTCTCTGATGTCGTAAAAGAACATCTATCGTCTCCTGGGAAAGACAGGTAAAGCCTAGGTACACTACTCCACAGCGCTGCATAAACCAGGTGTAAGGGTACACACTTTTTTTTTTTCCAGTTTTTCGAGACAGGGTTTCTCTGTGTAGCTTTGCGCCTTTCCTGGAACTCACTCAGTAGCCCAGGCTGGCCCCGAACTCACAGAGATCTGCCTGCCTCTGCCTCCCGAGTGCTGGAATTAAAGGCGTGGGCCACCCCCCGGCAAGGGTACACACTTTTAATCCCAGAACTCAGGAAGTGGAAGTAGGAGAATCAGAGTCCAAGGTCATCCTTGACTATGTAATGGGTGACGGGCCAGCCTTGGCTCGTGGAATCTTGTCTCGAAAAGGCATGGCTTATTCTGGAAAGGAAAAAGTCAGGGCTGCTCCTTCATCACAGCAGGTGAGGATGAAGTGCTTCATACAGACTGGAGAAAGCACTCGGGGCCACGTGGGCTCAGAAACCAAGTCTAACAGCAATGAATATTATTGTTAAGCCTTTGCTCACCGAGTGCTGGGGTCAGTCCTACTGAGGGGCTAAGGGACCATGGGGTGGACAAGATGAAGAGGTAGTGAGGTAGAGGTGGGTGGAGCTGGAGTTGTGGAAAGTGGACCATGCATCTTGTGGGCAAAACCGGGGGCACTGAATGGATTGGTAGGTTGAACTTGAGTGATAAGGGTAAATTCAAGAACGCTTACCCAGGGGCTTGAGCAACTGTGCCAGGGGCAGTGCCATTCCTGGGAGGATGTGTGCAGGACATTTTGCATTGACATGGCATCTCCTTTCAGACTCCACTTTTAGAATGAGCGTTTGTCCCCCTCATACTTTTCTTATTTTTCCTTCTCTTTCATCCTACTAGCAGTTTCCAAGGAACAGAAATTGAGTGGTTGGGGCCAGCAATATAACTCTGAGGGTAAACATACTTGCCTGATGTTGGATCCCTGTGATCACATGGGACTTCCGAGTGTTGTCTTCTGACCCATACAAGTGTGTTGTGCATGCATGTGTGCTCGTGCACACGCATACACATTCATAAATAAGTGAATATAATAAAGATTAAAATAAACGAAACAACCACAGCAACAACAAGAACAAGATGTGGTAGTTAGGATTTTGTTTGTCATTCAGGAAGAGAGAACAGGTTTAAACAGGCGAGTATAGGTCTTGCTCAAGGAAGCCACCAACACCTCAGGCATCCACCTTCTGTGGCTTCTCTTCCTCCATCACTTGATGGCTTTCCCAGCCATGTGGCCTCCATTACCTGATGGCTTTCTCCCTCATGGTGGCCACTCTACCTTCAGGTATTAGGGAGGTGGGTGGGGGGAGTCTGCAATGAGATTTCATACTTGTATGTGTGTAACACATGCACTAATATCTATATGGGTATTATTATTTGAGAGAGGGTCCTGTCAATGATGCATAAGCCAGACAACTACCCCGAGCTTCCAGAGAGTCTCTTGTCTCCACCTCTCACCTTGGGATTCATCTCAGCTTTGGGATTCACACATTCACATTACCACATCTGGCTTTCTCATAGGCTCTAGGGATTGGAACTCACGTCCTTACACTTGCATGGCAAGTGCTTTACACACTAAGCCATTTCCCTAGCAAATGTCTATACAATTCAAAGTTCTATACAATTCAAGGTTTCAGAACAGAGGGGAGATCTGAATGGCTAAGTCCTTGGAAATTGGAGAGAGCCTCTTCCTCAAGGCAGAGACACTTCTAGCACTCCAAGGAAATCAGGCTGGCCCGCCCCTTCCCAAGAGATTTGCTTTGTGAATAATCTCAGAAGACAAGAGAAAAAGACAGCCTATAAAACACCTAATTTCAGTACTGACTTAATTCTGCACCAGGGGGAATAACTGGGTAAGTATATTTTTCCTATTTGTATGAACAAATACACCTTTGAATTTGGCTCACTTTCATGCTTACAGAGTAATGCTTAATTTGGAGCAGGAGAAGGAAGGAGATGTGACGGAGAAGTCAGTCCCAGCCCTCGCAGCAAGCATCTCTAAACACACGCATTTGGGACGAAGGGCATCCCCATAGTCTGTATATCCTGTGGTTTCTTTCAGCTCTCTTTTGTCATCTTAATGCAACTAATGTATCTTTTTAAAATTATGTGTGTGGTGGCCTCAGAACTGAAATAAATTTTGACAGCCTGTGAAATGCTACATCTAATTTTACTTGATCTGTTTGGGGCAAGATTGCCAATAAGAATGTCTTGGTCTGCTTATTTTATTTTTATTATTTTATGTGTGTGAATGTTTTGCCTGCATGTGTGCCTGTGCACCATTTGCATGCCTGGCACCAGTGGAAGTCAAAAAAGGGAGTCAGGTCGTCCCCCACCCCCTGCATCTAGAATTACAGATGGTTATGAGCTGCCCTGGGGGTGGTGGGAACTGAACTCCAGAAGAGCAGCCAATGCTTTGAACAGCTAACTCATCTCTCCAGCTCCAGTCTGATTATTTGATAGAACTAATTGCTGTATAGTTTTAAAATCCACATATATATTAAAATAGAAGACTGTTAAGAAGATGGAAGAAACTCTTGTGCATCCAAACTAGAAATGAACTCCATAGTTCTACAGTGCTGACTGCTCTCAGAATTCAGCCTTCCTCCTGGGCCTTCGCAGCTCCTGTCCTGAGTGCCCCAGGCGCAGCTCCTAATGATTAACTCAGTGTTCCTCCAGCCTTAGGTCCTCTCCTGGGTGAGCAGTCAAAGTAAGCTTCACAGAATATTCTGGCTGCCCTCTGGCCCCAGGGTGGTGCTGTCCTGATTGAGCCACGCAGAGAGCCTGGTGGAAGAGCCCTGTGCACCGCACTGCTGTCCTTGGATGCATATGAAGACTTCTTTGGGAACACTGTAACAAATACTGCTGACTTTTCTGGCATTTCATGAGTCCCAGTTTCCCTGGCCTCTGAATGATCAAATGCACCTCATGGAAAGCACAGAAATACTTTGGAGATATGCTGACCTATATCTGCAGTGGGCTGGGCCCTCTGACCCCTGTGTCAGCTCCATGACAAGCCTCTGGCCCCTTCTTGTGTTTGGAAGACCTATCCCACACCCTCAGCAGGGACAGTCTCTTAGTGTCTCCTACTCAGGAGAATCTGAGACCCACCCAGTCTAGTGAGTAGCAGCTGGGTGAGACCTTCTGAGGCTGTGGGTGACAAGTGGATGGTGTGTGTGTTGGAAGCTTAAAGAGCAGGCAACTTGAGGAAACAGAGACCACAGAAGGAAGAATGAGACAGGCAACACCAGGGGGCATGTCTAGGCTTTACAAGTCCCAGAATCTCCTTGAGACCCACCTTGGGCAAGGAAGGACCAGGCCAAGCCCAGGGTCAAGAGAAAATTTCAGTCTGTACCTGTCTTCAAACCCACGCTTACTCAGGAGTGTGAATGTGAATCCAAGGACATTGGGGCATATTTGGAGAAAATTTNCCCCAAGTTCTTGCTTTTTTCCACCCTGAAAAATAAATTGGAGGCTGGGACTGCAGCTCAGCTGGTAAAGTGCTCACCTAGCATGCACAAAGTTCTGCATAGGGGGTTGGTGCCACGGTCCGTGATCTCAGCATTTAGGAAATGGGGTCCAAAGATCAGGATCCAGAGCCATGAAAGCCAAAGGCCAGAAGGACCTTTCTTCTTCCCACACTGCCCTGTTTTCTCATCTCAAAACAAAACAAAGTTTTTAATCCCAGCACTCAGTGGGGGCTAGGGGGGTTTGAGAATGGGGACATAGAAAGTTCCAGGAGGCCAGAGATATATAGAAAGACTCTGTCTCAAAAATAAATAATAAAAATAAAAACAAGCATAATTTTACCAGCGAAGATCTTGAGTAAAAGAAAATCCAGGGCCTGAGAGGCGCTGGATGAACACGAAACCTAGTAGCGCTCCCCTCTCTTCCACGCCCCCTTCTCCTCCCCCCTCCATGTCCCTCCTCCACGCCCCCTCCTCCGCCCTCGGGAGGAGCTCCTCCCCAGCCTTGCTAACAAACTCTCTCCTCTGGCTCCGGGACAGCAGAGCCGTGCGCGTCGCCCACTGGACCTGGGTAGCCAGGCGGCTCGGCGCCCCCACGGTAACGTCCCCCGCGCTCTCCGCGGTGACGTGTCTGAGTCCTGGCTGCTGTCCTGACCACGGCAGCTCAGCTTGGTTTGCGGGCCAGCGTCTTAACGCCACCCGGGGCTTTGGGATGGCAGCGGGCCGCGCGGGGGCGGGGTGTGGGATATTGGATTTCGCGTGTTTTCCACCTGCAGCCGGGGTTCGGCAGTGCGCGGAGAACCCCGAAACCCAGGACCGTGCTCTGGGTTCAGAGGCTGGGGGTGGAGCCGTAAGCCTCTGCGAACTCTCCCGGGACTCTAGACCCCACTCCCAGGCCCAGGCCCTGTCTTAAACGCCAACCCCGAGGGTAGCCATCTGCAGCTGGGGGCCGAGCCTTCCCAGACGCGGAATCCCGGCCCAAAGGCGGATATCACTGTTACTATTATTTATCGTGCTTATCGCCCTGTCTCCATTCTGGAATAAAATCCAGAGATGTCTCAAGAAGTAATTATCACAATAATGTACTGCGGAGGTCTGAGTCCAGAACCCTTACACAACAGTCTAAGAAAGTGCAACTGATTTTTTTTTTTTTTGAACAAAGCTAAAAATGAACCATCAGGTGTGTTTCTTGTAGTTGTTAGGCTGGGAACGCTGTCTCTTGACGTGATTGGTCAGAACCGACACAGCCCTTACCCCTGTAAGGAGCTTGGGCCTCTGTGCTAACCAGGCCAGCTTCTTATTGCTCACAGAGAATTCACTGACACGAGCTGAGTTCAAGCCTGGTCCTTGTCTCTGTTCCTTGTTCACGTCGTTTCTTGGGTTGCAGAATCCGGAGCCCACCTCTGTGCCCGGGTACCATGTGGTCCATTCCACTGAGAACGGGGCTTTGGGGAAATGATCCTTGTAGCTGTTCTTGTAGCCCTACCTGCTTCTGTCTTGTCCAGCACCTGAGGCAGTTGGGTTGGTTGGGGTTTGGGGTAGTAGCTCACTTGTAGCATTTCCTTTAGTCTGGTCCGGTAAAGTTATGCAGTGAGGATTTCAGGCCAGTTTGCATAGGTGCTAACACTGTCCACAGCATTTCGGAATTCCCTGTGGTTACTGAAGGCACTGCTGAGCCTCTGACCTCCTGACCCTGCTTCTGCCTTCTGAGATGCTGTGTATGCGTTGCTTATCCACTGTATTGGGCTTTGCGGGGTTGCCTTGATTTTGTTCTTCGTTATGGACTCCTGTGTGGGGTGACTGTATATCCCAGATTCCTAAAGTCATTTCTGTTTGTACCCATTGTCCCAGCATGACAGTATCCACCCCAGTTCTGTTTAATAATATTCTTGGTTTCAGGCATGTCTAATGTACTTGACTAAGCATAATTATGAATGAGGCCCAAAACGAAATTGTGAAGTGATTTTAAAACATTATATGATTTCACTTATTCACTTACTCTTGCAACTTGACGGCACCATTCTGAGGCTTGAACTTTGTAGATAGCAAAGTCATGTTGCAATGGCAAAAGGTCGGGACTTGCCTGGTAGGTAATTTAGCACACCCCTGTCTCTAAACTGAGTGCACATGCATTTTTAGGCAGCAAGAGTGGCTCATGGCAGCTCATGTGGAAGTTACGGTGGACCCACAGGTGTCAGAGACCTGAAGTAGGAACCCACGACTTCAGCTAGAGGTGGAGCTCAGTGGCAGAGCAATTGCAGAAAGCCCGGGGGTCCGTCTCCAGGGCCAGCGAGAGACCAAAGGGAAGGAAAAGGAAAACAATTCTTATGGGCAGGGTGTAGAAATGCCTAAGTGGTAGTGAGAGTTATGTGTGGTCAAATGACCCCCCTAGTTACTGTGGGGCCTTAACATTAGAACCCCTAAATTCTGCTGTGGTCTCTGTCTCATTCTAAGGACCATAAGGCCCTGAATCTATGCCAGGAGCCAGAGCCAATTAGCCATGGCTAGAGAGTTTCAAAGGCATACATAAACTCTACTGCTGGCCTTCTAGAATTAGGCTCCAAGGTAGGCCACAGGTTATTGGTGATAATGCCCATCCTGATTTGCCTGGGACTGAGGGTTTCCTGGGACATGAGACTTGCAGTTTTAAAAAACTATGTATTTTATTTAGTATTCATACATGCTTATGTTTTGATCAAATATCCTCATTCTT
>LZPO01007947.1:462869-522547 GCA_001675575.1 Neotoma lepida
AAAACCCTGCTGAGTCCATTTAGTACATGAGTGTGGGACCATCTACTGGTAGATGGTAGCATGGGTAGCCTCTCAGAGCCTGCATCCTTGAAGAAAACTGACTCCCAATTATCCATTCATCTAGGCTGTTTCTATCTCCTGGCTATTGTGACTAGAACAACAATGGTCATGGATGAGCAAGTGTCTTTGTAATATGATGTAGAGTCCTTTGGGAATGTGCCCAGGAGTGGAATATCTGGGTCATATAGTAGATCCATTTCTAGCTTTTTGAGGAATCACCACACCAATTTCTATAGTGGCTGCACAGGTTTGCACTCCCACCAACAGTGAATAAATGTCCCCCTTTCCCTACATCTACACCAGCATTTGCCAATCAGATCTTCTGGTCTTTTCCCTACTAAGAAGCCTGTCAAAACAGCAGCTAGCTGCTATTGCTATGATCATTCTCCATGCCAAGGTTTTCTTAGTCACTGGTAAGGGCTGTGATTCTGTTTTCCTAGCATGTTCCAGTACCTACACCTCGAGGTAGTGGGTTCAGTCGAATTGGCAAAGCTGAAATGAGATTTAAATTAGGGCTGCCTTGGCCATGTCTGAGACACATACCCCAGGGGCTCAGAGGTTAGGTCAGAGGACTGTGGATACTCAGCTTCATCCTGTGGGGTGCAGGGAGCTCGAAGACCAGCTGCCTCTGGGACTCTTCCTCTGCAGGCTTCCAGGATCATGTGGTACACGAGCACCCGAGGAATGGCCCCACGGGTCAACTTTGAGGGGGCCCTCTTCTCTGGCTATGCACCAGATGGGGGCCTCTATGTGCCGGAGGAGTTCCCACAGCTGGACAGAGAGACCCTGTGTCACTGGAGCACGCTTTCCTATCGCAGCCTGGTGAAGGAGCTGTGTGCCCTCTTCATTGGCCTGGAGCTTATCCCAAGACATGACCTAAATGGTGAGGAACCCTCCTGCAACATCCCCGCCCCAGCTCAGCAACACGCACGCCCTCCCGGAGTTATATATTCATCACATATCCACAATTGCCTTTCTCAAACCTTGCAAACTTTTTCCTGACTCTAGAATTTCAGAATTAGACTATCCAGGACTCCTCATTCCTCTGTTCTGCCTCTAGTGAGATGAAGGACAAAATGAGCCACTGAAAATTGATTAATTTTTTTTAAAATACATCAAAATTAAGGATTTTTAAGTCATCCGGAATTCTTGAGTGTTGATGAATGTCTCTCTCATTCATCTGGACACCTAGATTACTATTTTGTTTTGTTGAGTATCCTGGGACAGGTTGTCTCAAGCTGTAATGTGCAATTAATTTCCCTCAAGGATCTCAAGTTTAAAAACAGACACTAATTCAGTAGGTATGTGTGTGTGTGTGTGTGTGTGTGTGTGTGTGTGTGTGTGTGTGTGTTTTGGTGTCTTAGTTATTTTTCTATGCTGTGATAAGTCACCATAATGAAGACAACTTAGAGAAAAAAGAGTTTATTTGGGATAGTTTGGGATGGTTAGAGTCCATGACCATCATGGTAGGGAGCATGGCTGCACTCACAGCATGAAGCAGTAGCTGAGAGCTTACATCTCGATCTACAAGCATGAGGCAGGGAGAGCTAACTGGGAATGGTATGAGTTTTTGAAACCTCAAAGTCCACCCAGTCCATCCCAGTGACACACCTCCAACAAAGCCACACCTCCTAATCCTTTCCAAACAGTTCCACCAACTGAAGACTAAGCATTCAAACATGTGAGTGTAAGGGAGCCATTCTCATCCGGAAACTACAGAGCAGGTATTAGGATCCTGCAAGTGCCTGTATAGGACTACAGCTGTTGGTTCTCAGGCGACATTTTGAGTGACAAGAAGAAAACCCTTTGGTAATATTTTTAGTCAAGGTTTCTGTTGCTGTGATAAAATACCATGACCAAAGCAATTTGGGGAGGAAAAGATTTCTTTCAGCATACAGCTCTCAGGTCATGCTCTTGTAATGAGGGAAGTCAGGGGCAGGAACTCAAGGCAGAACCTGGAGGCAGGAACTGAAGCAGAAGACATGGAGGAGTTCTGCTTACTGGCTTGAGCCTCATGGCTTGCTTATCCTTCCTTCTTATACACCCCTGAACCGCTGCCCATGGGTGACACCACCCCCAGGGAGCTGGGCAGCTCCCACATCAGCCATTAAACAAGAAAGTTCCCACAGACTTGCCTACAAGCCAATCTGATGGAGGCAATCCTGCAGTTGATATTCTCTTTTCCCAGATGTGTCTAGGTTTGTATCAAGTTGACAAAAACCAACTAGGTTTTGTAGTTGGGGAGGAGAAAGGACTACACTGTTCCTGTGACCAACAGTGATGTCATTACCTGGGCAGGGGTTTGATCAGACCTGTTGACCCAGACTCCACCTTTTCATAAGTTTTCAGGTGTGGTTCATAACAGAAGCTCAGTTCTAAACTGTGGCTAAGTTTGTGTATCGGCCGTGCCCAGGTCCCAGCATCACAGATATGAGATTTAGTATTACAAAGAACAAACTAACAAAACTTCCATCTTTAGGGAAGAAAATTAGGAGCTGAAACTGATTTATTTGGTCTACGATTTGATTTTCTATTGAAATATGTGCTTATAAAAAGACTCAGATGAGATGGAGAGATGGCTCAATAGTTAAGAGCACTGGCTGCACTTCCAGAAGACCTGGATTCAGCTCCCAGAATCCACATGGTGGCTCATAACCATCTGTAACTCTAGCTCCAGGGGATCCGACTCCCTCTTCTGGCCTCTTCAGACACTGCACACACATGGTACATATACATACATGCAGGCAAAATCCCTGTTCACATAAGATAAATAAAAATAAAAAGACTCAATGAGGAAGCACACAAAATGAAAACTAGATGTTTCCTAGAGCCAGTTCTAGTCTCTAGAGAATTCTAAAGAGGAATATATTAGCAGTTTAATACATGTCCCAGATTTTTCTAGACCTATACAATTCTTTTCCTAAATATGTCATTTAAGATCAGATTTCCTGGGCTTTTTAGTTGACAATGGGAGATAAACACTTTAAAGAGGCAGAAAGAGAACTTAAAGAGCTAATACCTTCTCCTGCTGTCCAATCTTTGCCCTCACAGATCTGATTGACCAAGCCTTCAGCAGATTCCGCCACAGAGATGTGGTCCATCTGTGCAAACTGAGGAATGGGCTGAACATACTGGAGCTGTGGCATGGGGTCACATATGCCTTTAAGGACCTGTCACTGTCCTGCACAGCTCAGTTCATGCAGTACTTCCTGCAGAAGAAGAAGAAACATGTCACCATTGTTGTAGGTGGGTGTGGGGAGAGGGCAGGGTCCTTTGTTGGCTGGAGGGGACCCGTGCACAGGATGCCCTTGTTGTAGGTGGGTGTGGGGAGAGGGCAGGGTCCTTTGTTGGCTGGAGGGGACCCGTGCACAGCGCCCTTGATTGAAGCCTTTAAGGCTTATGCTATCAGTTCTTCTAAATGAGCAGTTCTCAACCTGTGTACTCAAGACCCCTTTGGGGGTCGAAGGACCCTTTCACAGGGGTCACCTAGGACCATCAGAAAACACAGATATTTACATTGCAATTCACAAAGTTAAAATTACAGTTATGAAGTAGCAACAAAAATAATTTTATGGCTGGAGGTCAGCACGACATGAGGAAGTGTATTAAAGGGTCACAGCATTAGGAAGGTTGAGAACCAGTCTTTAGAGAATTTCTGACCTATTTTTATACCATGGATTCTGTATTAGTTATTTTTCTCATCACTGTGACAAAATACCTAAGAAAAGCAATTTAAGGCAGGAAGGTTTATTGCTCACAGCTGATTTTGAGAGTATAGTTCATACGGCGGGGAAGGCATGGTGGCAGGAGCTTGAGACATCCAGCCACAGCGTCTCAACAGTCAGGAAGCAGATAGCATGGATGCAGGTGCTCAGCTTGCTCTTTTGGTTTCATTTTGTCCGGGACCACAGCTCATAGTGTGGTGCCACCTGCGTTCAGAGTTACTCTTCCCTTTTCAGTCAAACCTTTCTGGAAATGCCCTTATAGACACGTCCAGAGGTGTATTTTCCAAGGTGATTCTAAACATCAAGTTGACAAGATTAACTATCATCATCCCCTTAGTCAATCTGCTGAAGGCTGCGGATCCTTCTTAGAATGATGTTTTTAGGTGTACAGAATACTCGTTGATATTCTGAATTTTATCAGCATATCCAGAGACCCTGGGCTAAGTACTAAGCACCTATCTTTCAATGATTTGAAGGCCATTGTTCCTGCATTGGGCACCAATATTTTAAGGTCAGTTTCATTCATCTATTCCCATTGTTCTAAAGGGAGGGGGTCGGTCTCCTTTCTAGGAACTGCTGGGGACACGGGAAGTGCTGCCATTGAGAGTGTTCAGGGGTCCAAGAACATGGACATCATTGTTCTGTTGCCCAAAGGTCATTGCACAAAGATTCAGGAGCTCCAGATGACAACGGTGCTGAAGGAGAATGTCCATGTGTTTGGAGGTAGGTGGGCCGTGTGGTCCTGGCTTGCCTGGCTGTTTTCATAGGTGGGATTAGTCATGTATGGAGATGCCTTGGCTTAGCTCTCTGAGATGTGTATAAGAGACAGGCCTGGCTGTTTTCATAGGTGGGATTAGTCATGTATGGAGATGCCTTGGCTTAGCTCTCTGCAGGTTCCTGGCTTCACAGTTTTCCACACTAGCTGGCATATGGCTTTAGACCTGCACTTACTGTGTTGCACTATTGCAGCTGGTTCAGGTGTCTGTCAATGCTGCCTCTGTGCAGGTCCCACTTGCCAATGTCACATGTAGGGAGCCATGCAGAACCATAACTTAAGCCAAGCAACTTGCTCAGTTCCAGGGCACTGAAGTGTTGTTGAGTACAAATGTGTTTCATAGTTGAGAGAACGTGTCAGTGCGTATGGGTAGTCCATGCCATTCCATAGAGGACAGACTACTAGGCCATGCATGTAAACAGGGCCAAGTATTAAAATAGGAAGCTGCCTGGTGCTGCCTGCTACCAGTTCCATTACAGCTGGTTGTAAAATGAAGACCTCAGCTTTATCATGGCAGCAGTAGCTTTAGGGGTCTTGGTTGGGGTTTTACACACTCTGGCCATGCAGCCTGGCATGGTTTTTTGATCATTCACTTGATACACAGGAAATGTTCTAGCAATCAATCAATGAAAGGAGCTGGAGAGATGGCTCAGTAGTTAAGAGCACTGGCTGCTCTTCTAGAGGACAGGGTTCAGTTCTCACCACCCACATGGTAGCTCACCCCCATCTGTAACAGCATTTCCAGTGGGATCTGATGCCCCCTTCATGGGCACTGTATGCACATGGTACACAGACATACATGCAGGCAGAACACTCATGCACATAAGATAAAATAAATTTTAAAATAGATAAATAAAATAAAATTCCTCCTAGAACTTATCTGGGTCCTGGTATAGTCCTGTGGTGATTTGAATGAAAATGGCCCCTATAAGTTCATATGCTTGAAGGCTTGGTCCCCAGTTAGTGGAACTGTTTGGGAAGGATTAGGAGGTGTGGCCTTATTGGAGGAAGTGTGTCACTGGGGGTGGGTTTTGAGGTTTCAAAAGGTCAGGCCAGGTCCAGTCTCTCTCTCTCTTCTCTGTCTCTCTGTCTCTCTGTCTCTGTCTCTGTCTCTGTCTCTCTGTCTCTCTCTCTTTCTCTCTCTCTCTCTCTCCTGCCTGTGGATCAGATGTAAACTCTCAGCCACTGCTCCAGCCCCGTGGCTGTTTGCTTGCTTGCTGCCATGATGACCTGGAACGAATCCTCTGAAAGTGTAAACAAGACCCCAGTTAAAGGCTTCCTTTTATAAATTGCCTTGGCCATGGTATCTCTTCACAGCAGTAGAACAGAAACTAAGACAAACCCCATAGAAGATGATTTGATGTTAATATAACAACGCTGACAAGGAGCTCAGACACTGGAAAGAANTCTTACCATAAGAGCAGCGTGAATACCTTTGTCCAGTTGCACAAGCACAGAGAAAAGGGCCCTCTGTTCTTTTCTTTGGCAAGCACACGTGCATTCCAGTGCAAAGTCCGTGGCTTGGCTAATCCATTGTTGGCAAACTCCTACACATCAGCCTTGGTAATTGCCCATACCTGGCTGCATTTTCCTGTGGTCATTGTGAGACTTTAATGAGCAATGTTTGGGCTCCTGAGGGCCCCTGCTGTTTCCCACATGCCAGGCTTGCTGGTCGTGGCTCTAGGGCTGTCTTTTCCCAGCATTAAAGCAGAGGATTGCCTTTTGTACTGCAGTCCTTCTCTCTTGCCTTGTGCAGATACATTGGAGGGCTTTTGTCTAAGAGCATGAATGGACTCTTCCCCTGGGGACTGGAGAGCGTTGCCCATCTGTGAAATAGTGGCAGATGTGTGGTTGATGATAAATGTGTCATGTCACAATTATCACTAGAGCTAAGGTGTTTCTGTTCTGTATATGTTCTGTGCATCAAGGAAATAGTTCTGTAGGCTTTGAAGACATCAAGTTTGTTGATAAGCAGGTGCTGTTCATGTTCTTTTCCTTCTCTGAGGCTTCTGGTTTGACTGTTAAGAGGATGTGTGTAGATTCGGGGGCTAATAGGAAAGATGTGTTTTCCCTTTGTGAGCTCAAGGAGTAGGGATGGACCACATGGACACTGAGTTTAATCTTGATTAATTCATCATCATCATCAATGTGTGTGTGATGAGGAGAAGGATGCATATGACACAGGGGACCCATGAAGGTCAGAGGTCAGCTTTGTGGAGTCATCTCTTTTTTTTCTACCTTCAAATGGGCACCAGAGATCAAACTCAGGCTCTCATGCTTATGTGCCGTACATTCTATGCCATTGTATTTTGGAATATATATATTTGAGTTTACAGGATGTTACAGTTAAGAGAGTGCCTTAAGTCTCAGAAGAGAGTTGGGCTTTGGATTTTTTCAACAGTATTGAGACTGAGAGTTTGTGGGGACTTTTGAAGTTGAACTAAATGCATTTTGTATTGTGATATGGCTACAAGTCCCTGGAGGCCAGGGAGTGAAATGTGGTGGTTTGAATGAGAATGGCCCCCACAGGCTTATATATTGGAGTGCTTGGTCCCTAGTTAGTAGAACTGCTTGGGAAAGATTAGGTGTGGCCCTAATAGAGTTGTTCACTGGAGTGGGCTTTGAGGTTTCAAAAGCCCACAGCCATCCCAGTTAGCACTCCCTCCCTCTCTCTCTCTCATGCTTGTGGACAAGGATGTAAGCACTAAGGTGGACAAGGATGTAAACTCTCAGCTGTTTCTCTAGCACCATGTCTGCCTCCAGTGCTACAGCCTTAATGGTCATGGACTCTGACCCTCTGAAACTATAAGCCCCAAAAATCCCTTTCTTCTACAAGTTGCTTTGCTCACAATGTCTTCTAACAGCAATAGAAAAGGAACAAAGACACACAGTAAGCGTCTTACCCAGCCACTGGTTTATAAAGGTGACAATGTCCATGTACATTGTGTGATTCCTGATCACCAAGTACTTAGTGGACAGTAGATGTTGATTGATTATAGTGTATGTGTTTTTTTAAACTGGAAGTAACAGAAAATCCAACTCAGACTATCTGAAAGAACAGTTTCCAGCTTCTGTAACTGAGATGTCCAGGGGTGAAGGAAGCTCTCACTTTGTTGATTCTGAGACTCAGCATTACCATCAGGAGCCTAAGTACTTTCTAGTCTCTGCTCTGTCTTCCACAGTCCTAGGCTCCTTCCTCTTGAGGTCACAGTATGAAGACTTGAGGTAACCAAGTCTCACTTTTCCTGTGGCTCTTCCTTAAAAGCAGGGGTTGTTTCTTTAGCACCCCAGCAAATATCCTTCTGAGTCTCAGTGATCTGAACTTCTCATATGTTCATCTTGGACCCAACTCCTGACCCCATGGGCATGCTAGGCACAGATTGGCTTAGCCTTAGCAAGGAAATGGGCCACCACTACTGGATCTGGCTGCTTAGGGTTCACACATGGACTTACAGATGGTCCCCCATCTTCATTGCTGCTATACAGTGATGAGGAGAGCAGGGTTTATAGCCTGAATGGCTGTCCTGGTACTTTCCCCCAGTAACCTTCACACACACCCACCTTGAGGTATGGATCCAAATGGAAAATTAGATACAGGTATCAGGTAAGGTATTGTGGAATATTATTTTAAGATGTGTTACATTTGTTTATGCTGTGGAATATTTGTTTAATGATGCAAAGATGTGCTGCATTCTTTTATGTTGCATTTGTTTAACTGTGTGAAGCTATGTTACTTTGCCTGCTCTAAAACACCTGATTGGTCTAGTAAAGAGCTGAACAGCCAATAGCAAGGCAGGAGAAAGGATTGGTGGGGCTGGCAGGCAGAGAGAATAAATAGGAGGAGAAATCTGGGAAGAGGAGATCAAGGAGTGAGAAAAGACAGAGGAGAGGAGGACTCTAGGGGCTAGCTATCCAGCCACCCAGCCACCCCACCGCCCAGCCACTCAGCTACACAGCCACCCAGCCACCCAGCCACTCAGCTACACAGCAAACCATGGAGTAAGAAGTAAAGAAAAGATATACAGAAATAGAGAAAGGTAAAATCCCAGGGGTAAAAGGTAGACAGGATAATTTAAGTTAAGGAAGGCTGGCTAGAAACAAGCCAAGCTGTAGTGGATGGCTATTTTGGCTTCAGCTAGGTGGCCAGCACCTCCCTTTTAAGGGCGTGGCCAAAAACCTGAGCCCCTTGAAAAATCGGGGCAGCTACGTGAGCACTCTCTCATCTCGCTCGCTTCCTTCACTGGGGAGCGTTTTGGGATGGTTCCGCTCACCGTCTAGCTGTTCGCTGCGATCTTAGAAGGCAGAGAATTCATCGCTGGATTGCTTTCCTGTCCATCCTTGCTACCTTCCCCCTTGTTCGTAAGTTGCTTGTAAATAAAGCTATTTTGATAAAAAATACAAATAATTGAACCGGACATATAAATACAATCACACCAAGCTAAGGCCGGGCATTCATAAGAAAGAATAAGACTCCATGTGATTTATTTGGGAGCTGAGTGGAGGGCACCCAAAGAAATAAGAGCCAAAGACCAAAGAGTAAAAAAACCAGCAACAGTCGATACTGGTACAGTTACTGAGGCAGCTAGATTGGGGTGTTGATATGTTAGACTGGTGGATAATTTACCCAATAATTCACCCCATAAATTAAACCAATATACACATTCAGCTTCAGGGAGAAGTTCTGCCCAAGCAAGCTTACCTAGCACATAGGAGCAGGGATCAGGACACCCACACTTCACCCACAGAGGAGAAGTGACTATTTCACCCCAGCCCCAATAGAGTTTGCATCTTTCAGTTGGGTAAACACTCCCTCCTTCTTTCCAGAAGAGTGAAGGACATACTCTTTGTGGAATAACGAAGGCTTGGATACAAAGGGAGTTCTTTAAGGCTGACATTTTATATCTTATTTTATAGAATGTAAGACCATTGGAAATGCTTCTGACCACATTTTCTTTTCTCTCAAGTGAGAACAAATACTCAGGGTCACAAGAAGAAGTGACCCCAAGCAGTTTATACATAGCCTGGAAAGCCAGGCCAAGCCCTGTGAAAGTGAGGGAAGCAAAGGCTAGGCCAGTTGGGACCAGGGCCTTGGCAGAGCCCAGAGTGACTGCTGGGGGCTTCTCCTGCTCCTGAGAGATGCTTTCTTCTCTTTCTCTGGCAGTGGAAGGAAACAGTGATGAACTTGATGAACCCATCAAGGCCATTTTTGCTGATGTGCCTTTTGTCCAGAGGCACAACCTGATGAGCCTGAACTCCATCAACTGGTCTCGAGTCCTGGTGCAGATGGCACACCACTTCTTCGCTTACTTCCAGTGTGTGCCCTCCTTGGACACACATCCCTTGCCTGCTGTGGAGGTAGTTGTGCCCACAGGGGCTGGGGGTAACCTTGCAGGTAAGGAGACCCTGAGATTCAAATAGACTTTTCAGAAAGCACCTGGTCTTTCAAGCTTTTGCCTACAAACATGGAGTAAAGAAGATTGTGTTTTATTCTAAAGAGGACAGATAGTTACATGGGATGTCCTAGGTTTCTTCTAACTTGCAGAGGCTAGGGAACAGAACATTCCAGGGTCCTGCAGAGGAAGGAGATTGAGGACTCAACCCTGGGAATTCCAGCAGGCTAGCCTGTGCTTACTTGCACAGAGGCTAATAGACAGAATCAAGTCTCAACCACCAAACATAGCTCAGTGTCCTTTCCCAAAATCTGCGCTTTACTCTCAGCCTCACCCACTGCCTGCTGCAGGATGCCTGCTTTGTGCCATGGCATACTCTGTTCTCACTACCCTGTGGCCATGTGAAGCGGAAAGGACTCTGGCTTCAGGAGTCTGGCCTTGGCTCTGCCCTTTACTAGCTGAATGGTTGTTAGAGAGTTCCTCAGACTCAACTCCTCAGCTGTAAAGGCTGGCTGATCACGCGCTCAGAGCCGCCTGTGAGGAGCCAGTCTGACTGTTGGGTGCACATGAGCTTTGCACAGGGGAAGTGCTGTCCAGCTGCCTGCACCGAATACTAACAGACATTCTCAAGCATTAACTATGTACCAGGTGCTGCTGTTTTAAGTGCTTTTCATGGGTTAATGATTTCATGCGACTAGGACAACATGGCTGTCTCCTGATGTACATGGACAATGTTCTAGGATACCAAAATCTGCAGATGTTCAAGTCCCTTATGTAAAATGGCATGATGTTTGCATATAACCTATGCACATACACCTGAGTACTTTATATCACCTCTAGATGGTGTAGAATAACATACAATATGCAAATGTTATCTAAATGGCCATTGTGCTTTAAGGGGTATTTGCAAGAAGGAGTTTGAACTTGTTTAATGCAGGTGTAATTTTTTTTTCTTGAGATAGGTTCTCACTATGTAACTCAAGCTGCCCTTGAATTCAGTATAGCCCAGGCTGGCCTTGGAAGTCTCCATCCTCCTGCCTCAGCTTCCCAAATGCTGGGATTATAATGTGCATCACCATATCCTATTTTGGATAGTTTTGAGTCATGGTCAGTTGAGTCTGGAGATGCAGAAGCCCTGTATCCAGGGTCCGCCTGTACTATTCTTACCATTTTAGAATGAGGAACTGGACACAGAGAAGCTAGCTGTCCCCTGTTTATACAGCTAGTTGGTAGTGAGCCAAGTTGACAGCCAGGGAGGCTGCCATCCTTGCCATCTCTTGAGGAGGCAATGGTGTTAGTGTTTCTGGTAGCTCTGTCTCTGGCATTGCTTTTCTAGGCACCAGGGAAAAGTGAAATAGCAAAAGGCATCACAGTGGTTAGGAGACTCCTTGGCTTCTTATAGGAAGACAGAGGTGACAGTGGGCTGGCAGTTAGGCAAGGAGGGCTGGCTTCGCCACTACTCAGAGGGTGATACCCAGTGCTTCCCTTTCATGTCACCTTCAAGCTAGTGATGCCACCTATAGCTGTGCCCTCCACAGCACCTGGTACAAAGTAAAACCTGGGCAATACCCATAAGGACATTCCCATCACCTGGGCAATACCCATCGAGGACATTCCAGTCACCTGTTCAATACCCATAAGGACATTCCTGTCTGGCATTTCTCCTAAGGACCTATTCCACCCTAAGTCTTCAGGCCCTCCTGAGCTTCCATTTTCCTAATGTCTGAAGGACACTGTAATGTTTCCATAACGATCAGTTGACATAAGCGTGTGAATGGGCTTTACAAAACTAAGGGTGATGTTGGTGAACATCCCTGCCCCCTTCAAAAAGTAAGGGCCTGGAGAGAGAACTCAGTAGGTGAAGTGTTTGCCACACAGTCTGAGTTTGGGTCTTTAGACATAAAACTGGGCATGGTAGCACATATCTGTAATCTCCGTGTTCCCACAGCAAGATGACAGACAGGAGAAGCCCCAAAGCTGTGTCACTAGCCTGGCGTGTCAGCAGTGACCAGTTAGACACCTCCCTAAAGCAAGGTGGAATACAGAGACCTAAACTCCGCAGTTTGGGAGGATTTGGGCATAATATTCGGCCTCTGGTGCCTTCATTTCCTCTTTTGCAGTGGGTGGGTTGCCTCACAAAACTTTATAGTGTGTTCGTCCCTGGTATGCAGAGCACAGTGACCCTCCTCCTTGTCTCCCTCTCCCCCTCCTGTGTCTCTTCCCACCTCCTCTCTCTATCTTCTCTATCTCTCTCATTTTCAAACAGCACAAAAGTTTGTCTGTTTTTGTTAAGCTCAATTTAAAAATAGTTCTTTGCCTTTGTCCAAAAATCCTGTTGTCTTCCCATCTTGTCCCAAGCTGGGTGCATTGCTCAGAAGATGGGCCTGCCCATCTGCCTGGTTGTGGCTGTGAACCGCAATGACATCATCCACAGGACTGTCCAGAAGGGAGACTTCTCTCTGTGTGAGGTTGTCAAGCCAACCCTGGCATCCGCTATGGACATTCAGGTGGGCCTAGGGGGAGAAGAGCAGGTCTGGCCAGCTGCTGGTGGAGCGGGACTGGGTAAGGGTTGGAATGAGGTGGCCTAGGACCCTGCCTCTCCACTCAGGTGCCCTACAACATGGAGAGGATCTTCTGGCTGCTCTCTGACTCTGACAGCCGGGCAACAAGAGCTCTCATGGAGCAGTTTGAAAGAACCCAAAGTGTGCACCTACCCAAGGAACTACATAGCAAGGTTGGTCACTGGCCACAGCCTGTGGGGGTGGGGTAGGGTGTCTACAGCCCTCATAGCCAGCAGAGTAAAGATCTGAGGGAGGCAAGAAGGCCATTCAGTTCAGCAGGACTCAATAGACAGTGTTGGTTCAAACGTCTGGAGTCTGACCTCTAGTGGTTTACTCTAGGCATGTTTAAGCACAGCATAGTGTGGTGAACGTTATTCCTTTAATGATTAACTCAGTCCCGTGTGCACAACAAAGCATACATAAATCTCCTTGAGGAACAAAATAAACTAAATATAGATCAGGTGTGACTACATCAAAACTCTTTGTAAAGTCTATAAAGATTGGTTCTGAAGATTTACTGATAAGGGTCTGGGGGAGGATCCGGTGCTGGAAAAGTCTCTACCACACAGAGCAAAGGTCACCAGGCTAGTAAACACATCCACATCCAGCCTTCTAGGTAGAGAGCAGTTGTTACATTCCTTCCCTTAAAGGAACAGCCCTGTATGCCTAACATTCTAGGTTCCCCTAGTGCTTATCTGTGAGCACAAAGACCTCTGTGCCTCCTACAGCATCCCAAGGAGGAAGGAAAGGATGCAGCCACAGGACAGACTTGGGGTTTGGAAGTCTGAGCAAGGAAAGGGGACACCTGGTTTTTGAGCATCTTCTGTGAGCCAAGAACTTTCACAGTTAACACTGATTGAATGAGGAGAGTTGTGAAACACTAAGCTAGTTTTAACAGAGCCTGCACCTCAGTTTCCCCATCTGTACAGCAAGGATAATAAGAAGGCCTGTCTCATAAGGTTACTGTGAGATTTGGGTCAAAAGATACATGGGTGGCACTTTATATACCACTGGAAATATATAGCTCCATATAGTTACTATTTCTATTTTTATTTATTATTGTTGTTAATTTCCAATAATAGCAACAACTGTACAACAAGGGCAAAGCCATTCTGCCCTTCCGACATGGACAGACACTAGAGCTCTTGCTGACCCTTATCTCTCTCCTTTGTCCTTGTCTCTGTCTCTCTACTAGAGGAGGAGAAACTTTATTTAGTTAATAAATAAGTTTCATTTATTTTAGGTAACTAGTTAGAAAGTGTTGCTTTTATTTGAATGCAGCCTGGTGATAGGTTCTTATTTTACAGGATATCTTAAATTTCTGTACCTCATTCCCAGTCAGTGGTCATGCTGGCTCTGTATCCCTCCACTAGGTGACTGGAACAAGCTACTTACTGCAGCTCTGATCATCACAAAGTTCTAGAGTGTGCTTCCTCTAGATTGCACAGTCCGATTTTATCTCAGTGTCCTCCACTTGAAGAGAATTCTTATTTACCAACTTGGCCTTCCCAATTCCTTTAACAATCCATTATATGACATAATTGTCCATGGTTAATATCTCTCCTGAAGGGTTCTTCTCAATCTGGGCTGAGTTATACCCTTGATCTATACTGCTTTTTATAGAAAAAGGTTTTCATTATTTTTATTTAATGTGTATGAGTGTTTGCTTGTGTGTACGTATGTGCACCTTATTATGCAGTGCCTATGAAGGCCAGAAGGGGGCTCATATCCCCTGGAACGGGAGTTACATGTGGGTGCTGAGAACCAAACCTGGGTCCTCTACAAGAGCAGCCAGTGCTCTGAATAGCTAAGCCATCTCTCTAGCCCTATGCTGCTTTTGACATAGCCAAACATTAGTTTGTTTAGCTCATGGTTTGTGCAGACATCAATATTCCTTCTCCTTATGTAAGTGAGATCCTCCATTAAAACTGGAGACATCAGCTGGGCAGTGATGGCACATGCCTTTGATCCCAACACTTGGGAGGCAGAAGCAAGCAGATCTCTGTGAGTTCGAGGCCAGCCTGGTCTATACAGAGAAACCCTGTCTCGAAAAATTAAACAAACAAATATATCCTCTGTTTCTTCATTTTTCTCCCTGGCTGTACTCAAAAGATGCTTTATTTCCTGGAAGGGCATCCATCCATCTACCCACCCACCCACCCACCCACCTGCCCATCCATCCATATTATCTATCTACTATGGTTCAAGAACTATGTTAGGTGCTGGAAATTCAAAGAGAAAATACAGCTATCATATTGATAATGCATATAAGTGGTAGAGCGCATGCTTAATATGCATTGGGCCCTGCATTCCATCCCCAGAAGTGGGAAAAAGAAGAGGAGGGGGGTAGAAGGAGGAAACAAATTGGTTGCAATCTCTGACCCTAACCAGGAAATATCTACATAAACAATCTATGAACCATTTGGTCTCTGATGCCGTTGAGTACACGTAGGGTGTTTGCTATGTTGTAAGCATGCAGAACATCTTCAGGACATTATCTGGCAAACCAGATGCTCAGGGAGCTCTGAGAAGGGAGTCTTCCTCTGCCTGTGAGTACTAGAAGGTTTCCCGGGGGAGGTGCTCCAACAGGGTGGGAACTGACAGGGTAGTTTTCACACCACAGCTAGTTTGAACACCCATGACTTGTGTTGTATCTGGCTGTAGAACAAGACTGTGTGCTAATTTGATTTGTGATCTAAATACATTGAGATGTACCCAAAACTTGTATAAATCCTTCTGCTAAGTAGGCTCAAAACTGTAATTGGCTCAAAACTCAGAAATTGCTTTTCCTCTGAGCTGGGTCAGTGTTCAGTCTGGACCATTCATCTGAGCTCCTGGTGTTGGTGTGGCTGTGTATATAGCAGGATTTTAGTCCTCCTGTGATTCACCAATCCCAACATTCATCCCTGTGCCCTGACCCTTCAGCTTTCAGAGGCAGTGACATCTGAGTCAGTGTCTGATGAGGCCATCACCCGGACCATGGGCCGCTGCTGGGAAGAGAACCAGTACCTGCTGTGCCCCCACTCAGCCACAGCGGTGAACTACCATTACCAGCAGACTGACAGTGGGCAGTCCAGGTACCAGCAGTGAGGTCTGGGGCACTGAGGGCACAGCTCTTCTCCAAGCAGGGCATGCAAGACTAAGGATAGTGATGTTGGTGGGCATGTGGGTTCTGTACCCAAGAACATCTGTGCTTAGAAGAGGAGAGAACTATATCCCAGGTCATGAGGGGAGGTGATGGCTGAGCTGGGTCTTCATTGGGAAACTTTTAGGCTTCTTAGACAGGGAAGTTCAAGGTACTGATCATGTCTTTGTCTGTCTCTGCTCTCTGCCCCACTCCCCCACCCCAACCCACCCTTTCCCCTGGTCCTCCTTCCTCCATCTTCTCCTTCTGCCTGTTCTCTCCTGTCCTGCCCCATCTTCAGTGGCATCTCCCGGTGCTGCCTGGCCTCCGCCTCTGCAGTGAAATTCCCAGAAGCAGTCCAGGCTGCTGGGCTGACTCCCCAGACTCCTGCAGAGATCCTAGCCCTGGAGCACAAGGAGACACGCTGCATCCCGATGCGAAGAGGAGATGACTGGACACAGATGCTGCGGGACACAATTGAGGGCCTGTCCCAGCGATGGAAAGGTGGTGCTGTGAACCCTTCAGAATAGCCAAGCTGGAACTGGTTTGAAGACTCTTGTCCTGGGACTGACTGGACAAGATGACTCAGTAGTTAAGAACTCTTGCTGATCTTCCAGAGGACCCAAGATGAGTTCCCAGCACCTAAGTCAGGTGGCTCACAACCATGTATAACTCCAGCTATAGGAGTTCTGACACTTCTGGCCTCTGTGGGCAATGCAGTCATGTGCACAGATACACCTACAAACACACATACCTGTATATAATTTAAAATAAGAAAAATAAATCTTTTTAAAAACTTTCTTGTCCCAGCTGGGTGTGGCAGCACATTTAATTCCAGCCTTTAGGAGGAAGAGATAGCAGGTCTCTGTGAGTTCTAAATCAGCCTGGTCTACATAGAAAGTTCCAGGGCAGCCAGATCTACATGGTAAGTTTGTGTCTTTAAATCTATATGTATATATATACAGGTGTGTGTGTGTGTGTGTGTGTGTGTGTGTGTGTGTGTGTGTGTGTGTGTATTGTCCCAAGAAGATTCGCCTTTGAGCCAGCTTGTATCCCTGCTTCTGGAGAAAGCTACTGCAGGTGTTTCCTGGGAATCTGCTCACTTGCCTTTATTCTGTGAGGGGAAGAGTGAGCAGCTGGAGTAGAGGGTGGCAGATGTTGAAAGGCTCAGCAGTATCATTGCTTAATATGCAAGTTTCAGGGACTGCACATGATGAGCCTTGGACTTAGGGTCAGCTTCAGCTCGAAGGGGTCAGGGTTCCAGACCTGTGACACGAAGCTACTCATTGATCTGGGTCTAATGGCCTCTGATTCTCTGTTTATTCAGCCACCAATCCAAATTCAGCGCCTTGGCCCTCCTTGCCAGTTGCTTTCAACCTGTTGAAACCTTGGGAAATCCCTGGAATCAAAACTCTGGTAGTTGGATGGGGCTCTGATGGCTGTTGGGCAGAGCAGAGCAGAGCTGCAGGGTGAGGGCAGCCCCACTAGCCTGAGAGGTGATACTGAGACACATACATGCCACAGCCACCTGCTGCACCAGGTTAGCTCAGCAGAGCAGGCAGGGGGCAGGGAAGCCTGGGCTGGTGGTGTGGATAGAAGTAGTTGATCACAAAACTGAAGGTTGTGTGGGACAGAAAGCNATGGTGGCATCAGTGTACCAACCGAGACATCTAGCTTTTCAGTTATTTATGTGGATGGGTTTGGATCTTATGGGCAGAAGGAAAAATTTCAGGCAAACATGAGTCTANGAATGGCAGTGGTAGTCCTCATGCCTTGGGTGGTGGATTTCCCTCTAGAAAGACAGAGACAACAGTGAGTAGAGGAAAATTTCTGGCCTTAGAGGATGCTGTTGCCCTACCCTTACGGCTGCTCTGTCCTCATCTACTTGGATCTCAGGAACTTCCTCATCCAGGACTGAGAAGGCTCACCACCCAGAAACAGTCTGGTTGGTTTGTCTCATCAGAACATGCCAAATCCACATCTCTGTGGTACCTGGGTACCACAGAAGGAAGGCTAGAGGAAGCCCACTACTGGAAAGGTAGCCGTTGAGAACCAGCGTTCAGTAGGGAAGAGTAGGGATGCTGGACCCATTGGGGGCAGTAATGGTAGGGCTACTCGAAAAGAATGACAGTGACTCCTTACAGGATACAGCACATCACAGTTTCTGGGACACTGCCATTCACAGTGTTAGGGTTTTATTGCTGTGAAGAGACACCATGACCATGGCAACTCTTATAAAGGAGAACATTTAATTGGGTGGCTTTCAATTTCAGAGGTTCATCCATTATCATCATGGAGGGACATGGCAGCTTGCAGGCAGACATGGTACTGGAGAAGGAGCTGAGAGTTCTGCATCTGGATCAGCAGGCAGCAGAAGTGAAGACTGCCACACTAAGTCTAACTTGAGCATATATGACCTCAAAGCCTGCCTCCACAGTGACACACTTCCTCCAACAAGGCCACACTCCTAATAGTGCCACTCCCTATGGGCCAAGCATACAAACATATGAGTCTATAGGGCCATTCTTATGCAAACCACTACACACAGTATCAGACACCTGGAACTTCTAGGGCCACTTGCCTATTGGGTATGACTGACTCAATGCTCAGGGGTCACCATACTGCTTGAGATCCATAACTATGTTTTAAGTTTTGTTTTGCATTTATGCATGTGTTGTTGCTCTCTGCTGTATATGGCAGACTATCTGGCCTGCAGACTTCCTGGTTCCCTTGTCTCTACCTCCCTTCCTGCTGCTGGAGTGCTGGGATTGCACACTGCCTCATCTGACTTTTCCATGGGATCTGGAGATCTAAATTTAGGTTCTCAGGCACGCACAGCAAGGGCTTGGCCTGCTCAACCATCTCACTGGCCCCCATGGGGCTCTTGCTCTACAGAAGTATTCGAAAACTGTTGAACAATGGTCCAGTAACCTAAGCTGGACTGTGTGGAGGGCTGGACTGATCCAAAGCTTTCTCAGAGGCTCTGATGAAAGGACAAAAGGAACCTAGTTTTGTGTCCTTGCTCAGGCGCAGACTTGGCCATCTCCCCACCTCTTTAACTTTTGTAAAACCAAAAGAAAACAACACAGTCCTGACCTGGACCAGGAGGTCGTTTTCAGTGACAGGTCCTGAGAGAGAGGACCAGGAGACTAGAAGATAAAGATAGAAAATAGAGAAGATAATAAAGTGTTTGATCAGGACATCTTGCACAAGCTATGTCTTAAGCTAAGCCAGCTATTAAGAAGGACAACATCTTTTATATACTATTTCCAGGGGAGAAATAGGACAGAGTCAGCAGTGGGACAGAGTCAGCCCAAGGCTAATCAAGCAATGTTGGACAAGGAGAATACAAGGTATCTCAAGAGCATAACAGACTGAGCACACAGCAGTCTTGGAACTGATAACGCCAAGTCTTCAAAGGGAAAGCCAAGTTCCCAGACACTGAAACTAACTCCTTTGAGGCCCTGGTCTCAGCCTCAGACTGGTCTTACCAAGTCTATGCCTGAACAAGGACACAAAACTAGGTTCCTTTTGTCCTTTCATCAGAGCCTCTGAGAAAGCTTTGGATCAGTCCAGCCCTCAACACAGTCCAGCTTGGGTTACTGGACAATTGTTCAACAGTTTTCAAATACTTTTGTAGAGCAAGAGCTCCATGGGGGCCAGTGAGATGGTTGAACAGGCCAAGCCCTTGCTGTGTGTGCCTGGTGACCTGAATTTGGTCCTCAGAACCCTCATAAATGTAGAAGGAGAGAATCTACTCACATCATAGACACAATAATAATAAATACAAATAAAAATAAATTGAAAAAAGTCATAATGTGTTCCTGATAGCACCTACAATGTGTCAATCACTGCTTTATAAAAATTAGTTCATAGGGTCTTGATGGCAGTGAGACACATGTGTGCTCCTCATGTCCCCATTTTACAAAGGAGCTGACTGGGGTTCTGGGATGTGAGGTAACATGCTGTGGAGATGGGCCTCACCTCAGTATGGCTTTGGGTTCGGTGTGAAGTGTTCATCACAACTGCTCTGGAGAGCCAGTTGTATTCCTGTGGGGTTCCCTTGCTGTTTTCAGCTTCCTATTCTTCCCTCCTCTTTGGGCCCCAACTCTGCTTCCTGGTCCCCTCCCCGTTCTTTGTTTATGTGGGAACCTGGCTGTGTTTTCCCAGAAGGCCCACCGGGCTGCTACATCCTTGGTTGCCTGGAGACCTATCCTGCATGGAAAAGCCACCGCATCTGTGCGGGAGCCTAGACACAGGACACAGCAGCTCTAGGTGAGCGACTACTTGGGATGCAAATGGCCATGAGGAGCCCTGGGGATGGGATAGGGAAGAGAGGCTGAGAGAGAATTTCAAGGTGCACTGACCCATCTAACACCATCTGGGCTGAATTGTGTCCCCTTCCAATTAGTCTGCAGATACTGTAAATATCTTTGAATATCACTGTAATTGGAGATGAGGTCTTTAAAATGGCAATTCAGGCTGAGAGTGATTGCACACACCTATGGTCCCAGCACTCTGTAGGCAGACACAGGCTGGTCCCTTGAGTTCTAGACCAGCCAAGGCTGCACTTTAAGACCCTGTCTCAAACAAACAAGCAAAGTAGTGAATGGCAACTCAGTTAAAATGAAGTCTTTAGGGGAGGACCTAATCCAATGTGGGTGGTGTGTTGCTACATGACCGCACATGCGCTGTCCAATAGCCAAGTAAGAGGCTTGGTCATCCCGGGGCCTTACGTCCTATGTAATCTGTGCGCTGCGTGGTCATGTAATTTGCGCGCAGCGTGATCACGCAATCTATGCACATGCGTGGCGTAGCTACATAAGCCCATATGCGCATGTGTGGGGGGAATCCATAAAAAGTGGGTCACAGACTCCTCCCCCTTCTTCTTCCTCCCTCTTCCCCAGTCTTCCAAAGAGGCCTAAGCACATTCTCTTCTGTCTCCTTCCCCTAATAAACTCTTATAAGTGGGTTTTGTTGTACCTCGTGGCATTTCTCTCACAGTAAACAGCGCCACTTAATGAATAACATTGCGCCGCCACATAAAACTAACATGGTGTCCTTGTAAGAAGTGGAAAGGACCTAGACAAGTGCATGCACAAAGGGAAGATGATGATGTTTGAGGGGAAAGACAATCTACAAACCAGAGAGAAAAGCCACATGGTCTGTGATGTGCCACAATGCCAGCCAGAGCAGGTGTGCATGTGTGCGCACGAGCGCGCGCACACACACACACACACACACATACCACACCTCATGTGCACATGTACCATTTAACAAGAAAAGGCAAGAGTCTGTTCCAAATGACATTAGGAGCAGGTGGAAATCTTTCTAAGTTGTGTGTCTGTTGGTAGCAGGAGAATGAAGCATCCATTTCATCTGTGTGGGCCTCAGTTTCCTCTTTTGCTTGCTGCCCAGAACACTTGTGTGCAGGTTTGCTTTGAGGATTCCATGAAATAACAGATGTTAAGTGCCAAGTAAATTCTCAGTGCCATACAAACCCGTCTTCCTATTAGCACACAGACAGCCTGCACCCAACAATCCAGTACTTTTAAGTTATCTTGTGATTGTTACTAATTGCTTTGTGAATTAGTCTTGTCTAAGAGATTGTCTGTCCCTTGGGGATAAAGTCTCCTGGGGCTCTGCTTTAGCCCAGTGCTGGTACAGTTCGAGCCAAGGTTAGAAGGTGACCTGACCTGGCTGATGTGCCTAGTCACAGGATCTGCTCAGGAAGTTTGGGGGCTGAATCGTACAGATTAGTCAGTAGTGGTATTGCTAGCCCACTAAACCCTGCTAGTTTGCAATGATGAACTGAGTCCTTTATAAAAGTACCTTCCAGGCCAGGCACTCAGGAGGCAGAGGCAGGTGGATCTCTGTGAGTTCGAGGCCAGCATGGGCTACCGAGTGAGTTCCAGGAAAGGCGTAAAACTACACAGAGAAACCCTGTCTCGAAAAAACAAAAAATAAATAAATAGATAGATAGATAGATAGATAGATAGATAGATAGATAGATAGATAAAAATACCTTCCAGGCATGATTTCTCTGGTCATTGCAGGGAGTATATGAACAGGTACTATTAGGGATCACATTTTGTAACCTTGTCTTTATCTACTTATTGTGTCTGTGCCTGTGTGTGTGAGGGAGTGCAAGCCACAGTGCACACATGGAAGTCAGAGGACAACTGTGAGAGCTGGTTTTCTCCTTCCACCATGTCGGTCCAGGGAACGTGTGGTGGTTTGAATGAGAATGGCCCCCATCGGCTCATAGATTTGAAAACTTGGTCACCAGGGAATGGCACTATTTAAAAGGATTAGGAGGTGTGGCCTTGTTAGAGGAAGTGTGTCACTGGGGTGGGCTTTGAGGTTTCAAGAGCCCAGCCAGGTCCAGTGGCTCCCTCTCTTCCTGCTGCCTGTGGATCCAGATGTAGAACTCTCAGCTGCTTCTCCAGCACCGTGTCTCCCTGCACGCCACCGTGCTCCCTGCCATGATGACAATGGACTCAACCTCTGAAACGCTAAGCAAGCCCCAGTGAAATGTTTCCTTTATAAGAGTTGCTGTGGTCATGGTGTCTCTTCACAGCAACAGAGTACTGATTAAGACAGGATGGAACTAAGGTAGCAAGTGCCTTTACCCACTGAACTGTCTCAATGGCCCGGGAAATTCATTTTAGAGATGAAAACATGAAGTTCAGAGGGCTTAGGTAACTTGTGCAATGGTGGGGATGTGAGGAGGTCCTGCAAACTTAACAGCTGGAAGGGGTCTTTGAGTTTGCAGACCTCCAGTCCCCGGTCCCCTTTACATCAGCGGGTGTGGTGGCCTGAAGATGAGAGGAGGAGAATCTGGTGTCTGAGAATGGGAGGAGAGGGCTCGTCATCAGGGGTGGACAGCTGCTCTGGGAAGGGGCCATCGAGCAGAGACTTTAAAAAAGAATCCTTTCTCCTGGCTCGGGCTCCATGCGGAGCTGGTCTCCCCATGGTGGGGATGGCTGAGAGGGGGTTTGTGCTCAGTGAAATTGGTGTTGCTGTGAGAAGGGGTGACAGTGGTCTGGGAGATTTTTAGAGGCAGGGAGGGAGGTTTACCTGGTGGACCCCACCAGAAAGGCTGGCTGTTGGTTTAAGGAAGAGATGAATGAGGCCTTGGGAACCTTTGTTGAATTTCCCAGCTAAAATAAATATGGGGTGAGCAACCCAGGGAGGATGGGGCCACTTGCCTCCTGGAAAAAGGACAGAGCTAACCCCTGTGCCTAGAGCTTGCTGCTCCTACCCAAGAAGTATCTTCCTTTCTCCCAGACCTGTCTTTTGGGCTCCACCCATCAGTCCTCCATTCCACAGCCTGTGTTTTCACAGGGCTCAGCCAATGCTCAGGGACAGGGGGTGACTTCTTATCACATACCAGGCAGCGCTGGGTACCTAGGGGAAGCAGGAAAAGATTTGACTGGAGGATCTCATATAGCTCAGGATAGCTTTGAACTCGATATGTGGCCAAGGATGATCGTGAGCTCCTAATTCTTTTGCCACCATCTGTTAAGGATTACAGCCTGGTTTATGCAGTGCTGGGGATCAAATGGGCTTCGTGCACACTAGGAAAGCATTCTACCAACTCCACCAACAGAACTCCATTCCACCCACAACTTGTGTAGCAGCATTAAGGCTGTATCATCAAGGTCCAGGAGCTGTCCAAGGCTGTCAGTGGTGGTTCTCCAGTGAAGATGCCCAAGCAGCCACCCTTGGTTCCCCTTACTCTCTACCACTGCCAGATGTCGCAGTGATTGCTTCAGGGGCCTGCTCTCCACTCCTAAAGTATTTCTCAAAGGCCACTATAGAAATACCATAAGATGAGGACCTGGCTCCAAACATGGCCTCCTCTGAGAATGTTTGACTGGAGCCCTTCTGGTAGGAGGAGCTGCAGAATCAAGAGAGATGGCTGTGATGGCTGGAAACCAGGCATGTGTGGCAAAGGCTGAGCTGGGTCTTACAGGATACCGTACCAAGGAGATCCTCCTGGGCTCAAGTCTATTTTCTCCTCCTCCTCGGTGACTTGGTAATTGCAGTGATTTTGTTACAAGAGAAAATTCCAGTAGGCACTGGCAGGGGCTACTGTTATGGACAGAAAGAAGAATGCAGTGAAGTCGTGTGCCACCTGCCTTCTGAATGGATGCTGGACGCTAATTAAGCAAAGCCAAGGCCCTGTAACAGGTGCAGTGTCAAGAATTAAGGCAGGGCTTGGGTCCTTCGGATCAAGGGGAAACTGCAGGAGCCCCTCCTTGGCTTGGCTGCTAGGGACACCTATGGAGGGTCACCTCTCCTCACCTCCTGTCTTGTGCCGTCTCTGACCCAAGGCTCTCCTCTAAACAGAGATCATGTTTCCCTATAAAATTGACTCAGTTTAGGTATGAGGGTTTAGATGGGGTGGACCCAGCTCCACGTAATGCTCCTGCAAGCAAAGGTAAGCTGTTGCTGCCTTCCTCAGAGAAAACAAGCCCTTCAGATTTGTTGGATAGCCCGGCCAATAATTCCCACAGCCAGCAGAGGGCAGCAGAACACACCCAAAGTCCTCTCTCCAAAGGTGGACCAGGCCATTTCAAATCAAGCTCCTCCCAACACAGGCAAGCCACCTGCCTGACTTTGTTTTCTGAGAAGTTGAAGCCCTCAAGGTTGGAGGATTGAACCTAGGACCTTGCACATGCTAGGCAGGTGCTCTGCTACCAAGTCACACCTCAGGCTTGGCCCAGAGGACAACCTCAGGTGTTGTTCCTCAGGTGCTACCCTTTTTTCCTTTTTTTTTTTTTAGGGTCTTTCATTGTCCTGGAGCTCTCTAAGTAGATAAGCTGGTTGGTCAACAAGTCCTGGATTCCATCAAAGATGATTTTTTTTAATTTTAAATTTATTACATCTTAAATTACTATTGATGCCTCCCTCCTTTAAAAAAGTTCACATATGCCTCTCTCTCTCTCTCTCTCTCTCTCTCTCTCTCTCTCTCTCTCTGTGTGTGTGTGTGTGTGTGTGTGTGTGTGTGTGTTTGTGTGTGTGTGTTTTGGGGGGCAGTAGTGGTGACTTCATGGGAAGGGCAGTATGCAAACTCATGCATGTGCAAAGGTCAGAGGAGGAGCCAGGTGTCTTGCTCTGTCACACTCCACCTTATTCCTTTGAGTCAGCGTCTCTCTGTGAACCCAGAACTAGGCTGGCAGGCAGCAAGCCACAGCCATCCTCCATCTCCCCCATCATGGAC
The DNA here is from genome assembly GCA_001675575.1 of Neotoma lepida. NCBI lineage: Eukaryota > Metazoa > Chordata > Mammalia > Rodentia > Cricetidae > Neotoma > Neotoma lepida. The sequence continues at coordinate 487,734 of LZPO01007947.1, forward strand.
TGGGGTTTTCAGGTGTTCCCACACAGTCACATGGAGCTTTTCATGTGGATGTTGGGGATTCCAACTCAGATCCTCATGCCTGGGCAATAAGAACTCTTACCCACTGAGTCATCTCCTCAGCCCCTCAATATTGCCTTAAATAGGTTTTAGTTTTGTGATAAAACTACTTTATGCATGTATAAATGTAAATCTTCCTAAGAACTCTTTATACTGGCAAACATGTATATTGCTTCAACTAGGAAAAACAGAGGTAAACAATCAGATTAATGGTGAACAAATGTATACACAGAATCAAGGACATCAAAATAACCTTGTTACTGTGTGGTTCACATGTGCTGGTACCAAGACTGGTGCAAGGAGACTCCAGTCCTATCTTCCTGGGACGTGATCATTGCTGCTGCCTGTTGACATGGTTTCCTCCCATTTGTGCTGCAGTGACTCTGCTCTGCCAAGTGTTATCACCCTGGTCACAGCAGCCAGGAGGTCACATATCCTTTTCTTAGAACCAGCTAACCCCAGCTGCCTCGCCTTACTGTGACATTGTTTATGATTGGTGATTGTGGACTCACATGCAAATGCAGATGCTGAAATTATACAATGACTTAATTTTAAGTCATTCAGATGGATGATCTAGAAAATTATTTGAAAAATAGAGTTAAGACAGAGTCACACACATAGAGTACACTGCTGCCGGAGAATTTTGTGTGTGTGTGTGTGTGTGTGTGTGTGTGTGTGTGTGTGTGTGTGTGTGTGTAGGCCAGAGGACAACCACAGGTCCTTTTTTTCTTTATCCTTTTTTGTACACGGTCTTTCATTGGCCTGGAGCTGTCTGAGCTGGTTGGTCAGAAGTCTCGGATTCCCTTTTGAGAAATCTCTCTCTCAATCCTTGCTCCTCGTAGGCGAGCAAACCGAGGCTCAGGGGGACCTCTGCCTTAGCCATGGTACACAGATCATCAGGGAGGGGCAACTGAGAAGTCCCACTTTGCACAGCCGTCTCTCCTGGTAACATCCTCAGTCAGTCAGAACAGACTTGGCCCTAGCGAAAGAGCCTGGCATGGATTATTGGAGGGAACAGCCATGTCAGTGTGGAGACTTCCCTGGAGGTGTCAGTCACCATCTTCCAAATCTGGGGAAATGAGAGAATGCTGATGTGCCCAGCCCCTGCCACAGGTGGGAAAAGCTGAAGAGCCTACCCCTCTAGATTCAGTAAGTGCGGCTGTCAGAACTGCATGCCCTCCACTCCTAAGGCAGTTCCAGAAAGCTCTTGTCACTGGATTCTGGCCTTTGTGCTACCAGAGAAAGCTCACCCTGACTGGCTCTGCCTCATAACATAGGAGCAAGAGATGGAGAAACATAGAGCAGATGCAAATACCTTGTCTGCAAAAGGATGGTGGAGCAGAGAGGATGTCACCTTTGTCCCCTGAGCTGAGAAGTCCTGTGGGGGCCCATCGCTAGAATTCTTGTCAAAGAAGATCACAAGACTTGTTATATTTAAGCCCAGTTTATTTGCATTTGGAGAGGGAGGACAGTTGGGAGTGGTGATGAGAGAGCTAAGTGTGTAAAGATGCTTGCCACTGACCCAGATGGTCTGAGTTCAACCCTTGGAACCCACATGACGGGAGGAGAGAACCAACTCCTGCAAATTGTCCTCTGACCACCACATATGACCTGTTGCACACACACACACACACACACACACACACACACACACACACACACACACTCACTCACATGAGAGAGAGAGAAAGAGAGAGATCTAGAAGAGGGAGCAGGGGTCATATCAGGAAAGACACCGAGGTCACTCTAAGCCTAGGGTTAGACCTGTGAGCCTAGGTGGGTGAAGCAGGGTATTAAATGATGGATGGACAGACTGAAAAGCTGGGCTTTAAACTCTAGAAAGACCACTTTCAAGGCAACTTGAGGATGGGATAGTGCAAAACGGCAAAGACACGGAATGACATGAGAAAGAGTCAGCTGGGAAGAGGGAATCTCAACCGAGGAATGGCCCCCATCAGATTGGCCGATGGGTAGGTCTGCGGGGGCGTTTTCATGATTAATGATTGATGTGGGAGGGGCCACCCCTTGGCGGCTGGTCCTGGTTTGTGTGAAAAGACGAGCTGAGCAGACTGTGTTTGTGCATGACCTTTGCTTTAGTTCCTGCTTCAGCTGCACGGTGAAATAAACCCTTTCCTCTCCAGGTTGCTTTTGGTCATGGTGTAGGTCATAGCAATGGGAAGCAAACCAGGACACATGGTAAGTGAACATACCAGGGCAGGGCCTTATGTGGGCCTCAGCTAGTGGGTAAGAGTGACAAACTTGCACACTTACTATAAAACTCAACTTCCAGGGACCCTCTTCAAGCAGATGTAATGTCACAGACTTCACAAGAGACAGGCCAGTACCACTGATGCGCAGGTTGGTCCTTGTCATCTCCAAGAAGAACCGTGGTCTTCTTAGAGCCATTATGGTACCAAGAATCTGCTCTCTCGGTCTGTGCTATTTTTTCCAAATTGGTAATCCTTCTATGGTTTAAGTAGTTGCTCTTAGCAGTTCTCAAGTACTGAGTGCATGGTTCTTAATTATGGGCCTTGTGTAGATCTTGAACTTGTTCCTCAAAACCCTGTTTTTGGAGGTCAGCAAGATGGCTTAGCAAGTAAAGGTGCTCACTGCCAAGACTGATGACCTGAGTCCGAGTCCCAAGACCCACAAGGTAGAAGAAGAAGGAGAAAATCAACTCCACAAAGTTGTCCTCTAACTTCCTCATGGGTGCTACAGCTCCTGTGTGATCATTTGTAACTACACACATAGACACTCACACCCCTTCTTGGTGCAAATAAATGTAAAAATAATTAAAAAATTAAAACAAAACCCTATTCCTCCCCCCCCACCCCAAGATAAAGAAAGCTTGCTGGGCTGGAGAGATGGCAGCAGTTAAGAGCACTTGCTGCTCTTGCAGAGGACCCAGATTCAGTTCCCAGCACCTACATTAGGTGGCTCACAATCACCTGTAACTCCAGTTCCAGAGGACCCAGCACTCTCGTCTGGCTTCCTTGGGTACCTGCACACATGTATACACTCAGGCATGCATACATGTGCATAAAACAAATAAACAGATCTTTTTAAAAAGAAACAAAGTTTGCTGGTCCATGGATCTGTGCTCTCATCAGTCTGGCACTGGCAGAAAACTCTAGAAATGGAGGCCTATTCTGAGACTAGAGATGGGACCTACGGAGGGCGTGTTCTGAAGATCAGGAAGCCCTGTTCCCAGTCCTGATTCTATCTCCATCTCTCTGGGCTCTCTCCCGCACACCCCATCTCCTGTCAGCATGCAGTGCTCTTGGCTATGAAATATTGGGGAGACCCCATGCTATCTGCTTCCCTTCTGGGTTCAAAAGCACCGCAGAAGTCAGGCACAGTGGCACTGGCCTGTAATCCCTGCACTCTGGATGTGGAGGCAGGAAGATCAAGAGTTCAAGGTCATCCAGGAGGTAGAGGCAGGCGGATCTCTGTGAGTTCGAGGCCAGCCTGGTCTACAGAGCAAGTTCCAGGACAGCTAGGGCTACACAAAGAAACCCTGTCTCGAAAAGTCAAAAAAAGAAAAAAAGAGTTCAAGGTCATTCTCAGCTATAGTCTGGGCTACATAACCACGTCTTTAAGAAAATAGGAGAGTATATTTTATCTGGGTGTGGTGGCACATGATTGTAATCTCAGCACTTGAGTAATAGAGTCAGGATGATGAGTTTGAAGCCAGCCTGGGCTACATATAGAGATCCAGGCCAACAGAACTATACAGTGAGAGACCTTTTGTTTCAAACAAAAACATAGAAAGTACCACTTATTTATTTATTCATTTATAACAATCAGGTCTATGAGGGTTACAGACATGTTCCATCTTGCCCCATTTTATTCAGGGATGAGATGGAACCCAGGCCTCCTATATCTATCTAGGCAAGTACTCTATGGTGATTTGAATAAGAGTGGCTCCCCCATAAATTAATAATGGGATGCTTAGTCACCAGGGAATGGAACTCTTTCATAGTATTAGAAGGATTAGGAGGTGTGGCCTTGTTGGAGGAAGTGTGTCACTGGAGTGGGCTTTAGGATTTCAAAAGTCCATGCTAGGCCCAGTCTCTCTCTCTCTCTGAACTGCTTCTCCAGCACCTGTCTGCAGCCATGCTCCCCGTCATGACTGTAAGCAAGCCCTCAATCAAATACTTTCCTTTATAAGAGTTGCTGCGGTCATGGTGTCTCTTCACTGCAATAGAACAGTGACTAAGATGAACTCCATCAAGCCGTATCCCCAGCCCCACATTTTATATTATGTATATTTTACCACAACTTAAAAACCAAAAAGACCAGTCTTGGTGTGCCTTGGAGAGGGCAGGGAGGAGTGGACAAGCAGAATGGGCAGATGGGCTGTATGGCAGCTGTTCTGTTACATCTGGCTGGCCCAGAGTTTCAGATCAAAGGCCTCCGCCAACACAGCTCCCTCCATGGCCTTGTACGCAGTCACATGTTGCTGGGAGAGCTACAGACCGCCAGCTGCTGAACAGACCCTTGCTTCCTCCCAGGATGGAGCACCTAGATCTGCAGCAGCAGACTCCTGCAGGCTCCTTCCTGTAGCCAGGGCCAGCGTTGCCTGGGCAAGCCCTGCAGAGGGGAATCACCCTGCCCTGAAAAAAACTAGGTGAGAGAGGGAGAAAGCAGTACAATTAAAATCTTAGTGTATGAATAATTACGTTTTAAAAATCCCCACTTTTTTTTAAAACATCAAAAGGAATTCTGCAATCAGAGGTTTAATTTGCAGATTTAGTGGCATTTGGCAGGTTAAAAGTCTGTGAAGTGAGTAAGCGTGGGATTTGGGGCTGGAAGAAAAGAATGGGAGGATCTGTTTGGCCAGAAATCCGGCTTTGAGCTCCCTCAGAGCTCCCTGGCCTCACTTCCTTTGCCTACAGCTACCCTGGGACCTGGATGCTGGGGGTGGGGGGTGGCACTCTTGATTGAAGGGGTGGGAGAACGTGCAGGTTAGGAGCAGAGTTGGGCTCTCTGGCCCTGGGGCCTCACTTCCTTTTTAAAAATAACTATCTCCTCTGCCCAGTATTTGCTTTTTGCAATGAATTATTTAAATTTGAAAGTTCTGAAAATACATATACATAGAATAAATAAATAAACGTAAATTTTCTAAAAAAGAAAACAGCCCAACGTATGCATGGGCCAGTGAGATGGCTCAGTGGGCAAGGTGCTTGCCACCAAACCTGAGGACCTGAGTTCAATCCTCGGAACCTACATGGCGGCAGGAAATAGCAAATGCCTATGAGTTGTCCTCTGACCTCCGTGTGTGTGTGTGTGTGTGTGTGTGTGTGTGTGTGTGTGTGTGTGTGTGTGTGTTATCAAGTGCATGTACTTATACACACACACACAATAAGTAAATAGATATTTTGAAAGATTAAAATTCTAAAAGCACAGGGCAGCAAAATAACAAGAAGAAAACAAAGATGACCTGTAGTTTTCTGGGCTGATAGTAGGAGGCTCTCTACCTCTTTCCTGCAATAGTATGGCTAAAATCCCTTTGCCAGCTGGATAGGGCTACACACACACACACACACACACACACACACACACACACACACACAGGCACTCACACATGCATACATACACACACGCAGTTTTATTATTCTCTCTTCTGGGAGCCTCTTCTTTTACCACATTTGGGCAGGGGGACAAAACACAAAAGTCCCAGTAGAGGTCCAGTGTTGCTGAAGAGTGGCCTGGGCGGGCGGCGGGGAAGGGGGTTCAGAGNAAGAGTCCTGAGGGTGTGTGGAGTGAGCACAGGAAAGGGAGACTGACTGTACCTGGCCCCATGGGAAGGAGTGGGGAGAGGATGGCCATGCCAGGGATGTTTGCTGGCCTCACACAAGGGACCCTGGTGAGCTGACATTGCTCAGTGAGGCAATTTTCAAAAAGGGATGAGGGAGAAGGGTCTGTGGCAGAATTCCCATCAGTGGGAAGGCTGCGGTGGTTTCAGTCCTGTGTGTGTATGTGTGTGTAGTACTGGGAATTGAACCTGGGACCTCAAGCAAGGTAAATACTGTGTCTTAGTTAGGGTTCTATTGCTGTGAATAGACACTATGACCACAGTAATTCTTATAAAGTAAAGCATTTAATTGGGGCTGGCTTACAGTTCAAAGGTTTCGTCTATTATTATCCTGGTGGGAAGCATGGCATGCAGGCAGACATGGAGCTAGAGAGGTAGCTGAGAGTTCTACATCTGGATCTACAGGCAGCAGGAAGAGACAGTGAGGCCTGGCTTGGGCTTCTGAAACCTCAAAGGCCCCACACCCCCCAGTGACACACCTCCTCTAGCAAGGCCACACCTACTTCATTAAGACCACACCTCCTAATAGCACCACTCCCTGTGGGCCTCTGGGGCGTATTTTCAAACCACCACGTACTGTATCATTTGCCTTTAACCCCCAGCCCTCTTTTAACTCTTTTTGAGTTCCTCAGGCTGCCTTTGAACTCACATGTCTCCCATACTGCCTTGAGCCTGCTAAGAAAAACGACATAACGGGCCAGTACTGCCTGATGTCATAAGGGGAAAGTATAGCAGCTACCTGTTTTGTTGCTATGGTCCTGTGGTGATATTTGTGATATCTTATTTGTCCTCCCTAATAAAATTTATCTGAGGGTCAGAGGAAAAAACGGGGCTGCCAACCACTAATAGAAAAACAATAGCCATGCAAGTTAGCACACGCCCTTAATCCATTTGGTTCTCTGTGACTCCAAGGTCACATGGGGAACTAGCAGCTGGGCGGTGGTGGCGCACGCCTTTAATCCCAGGGTCAACCTTAGAGTTCTGAAGATCCATGCAGACAAGACAGGAAGTGATGTAGCTTAGTGAGGATAGCAGATGGAAAGGTATAAAAAGCCAGGTTAGACCGGAAGGCTCGCTCTTTGCTCCGCTTCGCTCCTGGGAAGTAGAGGCAGCGTTGGTGAGTGGTGGCTTGCTCCTAATTCCTCTGATCTCTGTCAGATTTTCACCCTTATTTCTTGTTCCGCGTGTTTATTAATAAGACTGGTTAGAAGTTCTTCTTACATGGTCCAGTACCTGAACTCATATCAGGAAGAAGGACGGATTTTATTTTATTATTTATTTTGTCTTGCAGTATCAGAAGTGGTAATCCATATGCCGGGAGGGGCATGCACAAGAACAGTTTATAGTGTTGACCAAGAATGTAGGAAAGCAAGATTAGAAGGGGCCAAGACCAGCCCCAGTGGCCCATTTCCCCAACTAGGCTCTACAATCTAAAATTTCCAGAACCTCTTAAAACAAGGCCAATTCTTGGGGATCTGTGTTCTAACCATTAGCCCATGAAAGCCACTCCACATTCAAATCATATCAAAAGTCATTATCTAAAGACCAGCTCTTGCTTTGTACCCCATACTGGCCTCAAACTCAAACTGATTTTGCCACCTTAGTGTTGGGGATCACAGGTATGTGCCCATCTTGATAAGTAATTTTGAAAAAAAAATTAATTTAGTCTTCTAACTTCTACATGTGCTTCCTGAAAAACTAAATAATTTTAATTAAAATTTTATTTTTATATATTTGTGTTTTTTGTATATGTGTGTACGTATGTGTGTGTTCCTGCATGTGGAGGTCAACATTGGGTCTCTTCTTCAGTTCTCTACATTACTGTTCTTTAATTTTTATTTGGTTTTATGTGTATGAGTGTTTTCCCTGCATGTATGTCTGTGTACATGTGTGCCTAGTGCCTGAAGAGGCCAGAAAGGGTGTTGGATCCCCTAGAACTGGAGTTACAGATGGTTCTGAGCTGCCATGTAGGTTCTGGGAATCCAATCTGGCTCCTCTGTGTGAGCAGTCAGTACTCTTAACCACTCAGCCATCTCCCCAACCCCTCCACATTGCTTTTTTCAAGTTCTGAGCCTTTTTAATCACTTGAGAATCTCATACATACCTATAATGTACTTTAATAATGATTTTTGTTTTTCTGAAATTACAATATAATCACATCATATCTCTCCTTCTCTTTCCTCTCCTTGCTCTCCTTCAAATTCAAGGCCTCTTTTCCTTTAATTGTTGTCACATATATATGTATCTATATGTGTATATATGTATTATAAATATATAAATACAATCTGCCCAGTTTGTATAGCGTCACTGTATGTATATGATGTCATGGCCAACCATTTGGTGTCAGCGAGCTCTTCCACTCCCAGCATTTTTTCCACTCCCAGCATTCCCCAGTGGCCAGTAGTTCTTTGTCTAGGGTTGAAGCCCTGCACACACTATTTTCTGGGATAGAGTCTTTGACCTAGTGTTCACCAGTTCAGCAAGATCAGCTGGCCATGGGTTCTGGAAACCCCTTCTCCCCACTTTCTCTCCTCCGGTACTACAGGCACCTGCTGCCAACACTTGGCTCTTTGCCATGGGCGCTGGGACTTGAACTGCAGTCCTCATCTCTGTGGGGAAGCACTATATTGACTAAGCCATCTCCTCAGTACTTTGAAGTGATTATTTCAACATTATTTTAAATCTATCTCTTTGCCTATTAGGAGGAAGGTTTAATCTTTGTTGTCAGGTTCAACATCAAGTCTATTTTTATATTTTTATTTCTGTCTCCAGTACACTGTAACGAAGGAAGGGCAGCAGCTGTTTTACAGCATTTGTGAGTGCTTTATTGTCGTCATAGCAGCTTATTTCATCATGGGCAGTTCTTCTCTCCCTTCCTTCCTTCCTTCCTTCCTTCCTTCCTTCCTTCCTTCCTTCCTTCCTTCCTTCCTTCCTTCCTTCCTTCCCTCCTTCCTTCCTATATTTCTTTCTTTGAATATATTTATTGGTAATGGAGAGAGACAAAGACTTGGAGCTTTCTAGGTAAGCCTTCTACTACAACCTGCATTGCTAAACCCTCCTCCCCACCAAGTAGGCTCAGCTGGCTGGCCAGCAAGCCCCAGGGATCCTCCTGTCTCTGTCACTCTAGCGCTGGGATTACCAGTGTGTGCCACAATGCCTGGTGTGTTTACATGTGTTCTGGTTATCAAATTCATTCTTGTGCAGCACACCCTTCACTGACTGAGCCATCTCCCCAGCTCCAGTGGCTTCCCTCTGGCTTCAGAATGAGTTGATCACCAGATGATTCTCAGTCCTCCTTTCTTCTCCAAAGTCTAAGAAAAGGAGAGAGGCTGAAGGTTGGGCTGCTCACCCATGGCCTATGACATAATTGATAATGCTGAGGTGCCTCATTGCACAGTATACATCAATCTCCATATGTATTTAGTCAGCTGTTACTCTAATGACTACCTGAGTGATCAATTTATGAGGAAGATAGGTTAATTTTGCCTGATAGCTTCAATCCACAGGCACTTGGCTCCTTTGTCCTTGGGCCTGTGGCAGGGCAGCACATCATGGAGGGAACATGTCATGAGCAATCTCCTTATCTCCTTGTGGCCAGAAGGCAATGGTAGAAGAATAGGGACCAAAGTCCCAATAACCCCTGCAAGTATGTGACCCATAGCTTCTTTAGAAAAGTGCCTTCTTATATTAAGAGCCACATTCAGCTTTATTGCTTCCCCCAAAGTGTCACAGGCTGGAGACCAAACCTTCAACACATGGGCCTTCATGGGCCATTCAAGATGTACATACTTATGTAATGAAACTTACATGAAAACTCAAAAAGATCAGGGCTTCAAGAACTCCTGATAGCTGAAGATGTGAGTGTGCTTGGATGGTGGGATCAATACAAATGCCGAAAAGGATGTGGACACTCCTCTCCCTTGACACCTTGTACTACATACCTCTTGCATTTGGCTGTTTACGTGTGCAGTGGTTTGAATGAAAATGGTCCCCAGAAGCCCATAGGGAGTGGCACTATTTGAAAGGATTAGGATGTACAGCCTTGTTGCAGTAGGTGTGGCCTTGTTGGAGGAAGTGTGTCACTGGAGGTAGGCTTTGGTTTTCAAAGCCCAAGCCAGGCAAGCCAGGCTTAGTAGCTCTCTCTTCATGCTGACTTCAGATCCAGATGTAGAACTCTCAGCTACTTCTCCAGCATCATGTCTGCCTGCCTGTCTCCATGCTCCCCGCCATGAAGATAATGGACTAAACCTCTGAATCTGTAAGCAAGCCCCAATTAAATGCTTTGTTTTTATAGAATTGCCATGGTCCTGGTGTCTTCTCACAGCAATAGAACACTGACTGAAACAGCATATATCTTTTATAAAACAAAACCAAACAGCAAGCTACTGAAGAAAGCATTTCCCTGAAATATGTGAGCTACCTTCTAGCAAATCAATTGAAGGTGAGGAGGAGGAAGATGTGGAGCCCCAACACATTCTGTCAGACAGAAACATGGATAAAACAACCCAGGTCTTGTGATTAGCATCTCAAGGTGGGAGCAGTCACGAGACTGAGCACTTGCTCTATGGGGATCTCATTTGACCTCTAAGTAGATGGTGTTAGAACTGGACTGAACTGAATCATAAGACAAGAAAATTGCTTGGCTAGTATGTTGGGAAAATAGCATCTGCACCATTTTGATGACCTCCTACATAGGTGAAGCCTTTTATATTGACAAGGTAGTAACACATTTCCCCCCTGTATCTCCTATACCTAGTCAATCTTGCTATAGAAAAACTGACCCAAGAGAAGAGTAAATGTAGACTAGTGGGTTGTGTCAGATGGCTTTGCTGGTTTCTTGGTGGCATGGAAAGAGCAAAATTAGATCACAGTCAACTTTGGAAAAGAGGCTTGAGGATAGACCCATGTGAGGGGGACTAGAGTGAATGTCTTTGTATTGACCCCACTGATGTCCACAAAGGAACACTGACTGCCGGAGCTGGAGATTAATACCTGGATTAGTTACTTTTCTCAGTACTGTGACAGAGGGCCTGATGAAATCAGACAAAGCAAGAAAGGAGCTCAGACACTAGCTCACAGTTGAAGGGATGTGAAGTGATGAGCGAGGCATGGAAGCTGGTGACTCGCTGGCAGCAAGAGTATGTGACTGGAATTCCTCACCTCTTCACATCTTAATGGAACAGGAGAGAAGAGGGTGAAGAGGAAGAAGGCTCAGGATATAAAATATCAAGACCTGTCTCACACTGACCCATATCGTCCAGGTAGGCGTTATCTCCTAGGGGCTTCACAACCTCCCCAAACAGTGCCACCATCTAGAGACCAAGGGTTCAAATACGTGAGTGTGGGGGGGGGGGGCACATTCCATATTCAAACTGTAACACCTGTGCACTTTAGAAGCTAGCTTATATGTGTTTTTGTCCTCCTCAAGTTGCGCAATGGCCCAGGAACAGAACAGCCTTGTATTAGAGATGGACGTCATGCATGGTCCCAACAGCTTGCACTCCACCGTGCTGCACCGTATTTTCCTTAAATAATGATGTGATCTAAGTCTGATGTGAGCTTCTAGAACCAAATACTAACTGACAGAAAATACAAAGAGGAAAGGAGGAAAAATTAAAGTAACCTGGAAGAAGTCATTTGTGATCACACACTCCTGTAATTCCTGTAATTGGGAGGGTCAGGAGTTTGTGGTGCTGGCGGTGGAGTGGTGTTGCATACACCTTTAATCCCAGCACTCAGAAAGCAGAGGCAAGTGGATCTCTGTGAGTTCGAGGCCAGCCTGGTCTACAGTGAGCTCAGGGTAGCCAGGCCTACACAGAGAAACCCTGTCTTGAAAAACCAAAAACACAAATAAAACACAACCAAAAAAATCACCCTCAAGGAATTCAATCAGCAAAATCCCAATTAAGGAAAACTGCATGGGACAAATCACTGAGTTTTCTTAACAAATAAACTGCAAGATGGGGAAGGGAGAGTTTGGATTAAAAAACTAATCTCTAAATGTTATCCTCACTGGGATCATGATTTTTTAATATAAATTTATATTTACTTATTTACTTACTTATTTTTACATTATATACTTATGGGGGGCACATGCATGGTCAGAAGACAACTTGTAGGACTCAGTTTTCTCCTTCCACCATGGGGGTCCCTGGGATGGAGCTCAGGTGTGCAGGCCTGGCAGTGAGTGCCTTTGCTGAGGAACCATCTCAGGAGACCTGTCAGAGTGTTTTGTGAACTTTTTGTGTTCAAGTCTCCACTTCAAAAAAGAAAAGAAAAAGCATGTGTGGCCCTTTACCCCTCCCACTTTGCTCTCTGGCTCATGGTGTGACCCTTTGTGATCGATCTCTTTTTCTAATGTGTTCTGGACATTGCCACCTCCCACCCTCACTGAAGTCCAAAACAATGGGACCCCTGAATTTGGACCTGAATATCCGAACTATTAAATAACGCTTTTATCTTTACAGGCTTTTATAAATTGTATTTATCATATTTCCTTGTCTGTCACAAGAATAAGGGGCTCACTCTTCAACAGCCCCCTCCCCACTCCTAGAGCATCATGAGAGTAAAACTTATATAACAGATAGGGAAGGAAAATTGAAATACTAAAATTGCTAAGCAAATTAAACTGAAATAGCATCATAACTTGGACTTGATTTGCACCAATGCATAAAGGTGGAAAATGTCTCACCCCGAAGGAATCAGCTCTGGGGCTCTTCAGGTAGGGCTCTGTGGCTTCCTGGGACCTCGGAGTCAAGGAAGGCAGGGAAGGGCTCCCAGGTCTCCTGGTTTCTCTGAAAAAAGCTTTCTTGTTTCAAGTCAAATGAAGAGCCTCCAAAGCCTCCATCCTGAGGCTTGCCTGTGGCCTGCTTCCTACACAGGGCTCCTTCACATGCTATTAGCCATGGAAGTATGGGGAATCTGGGCCGCCTATGTTAACTCTTCTTCAAGGACGCTCTTTTCATAAATTCATAAATAAGCTTGAGGACTGTTTCTGTGTGTGGGGAGCACAACAGGCAGAGAGTGCTGGGGAGGGGTCTAGGGCAAAGGGTGGGTCAGCTGCAGCTTTTGTTTTCTCTCTTCCAAGAGTCTGGCTTTGCTTTCTCTCACATAGTCCACCTTGGTTGTGGACTGTTGAGGACTGACGATGGAAGCAGGAAGTGATCAGCAAGGTCCTGTTCCCACTGAGCATCTGTCTCCTCACTGTCTCTACAGGATAGCCCCAATGAATATGAGAGGGTTTTTTCCTGCCATATTTCTTCTTGGATTATGACTTGTCTTAATCACTGTCCTATTGCTGTGAGGAGACACTATGACCAAGTCAACTTATAAAAGGAAATATTTACTTGGGAGCTTGCTTACAGTTTCAGAGGGTCAGCCCATGATTTACATGGTGAGAAGCATGGCGTCAGGCAGGCAGGCATGGCACTGGAGCCATAAATAAGAGTTTACATCCTGATCTTAAGGCCGGAGGCAGAGAGAGAGAGAGAGACTGGGCCTATCATGGGCTTTTGAAACCTTAAAGCTCATCCCCCGTGACCCATGTTATGGAGTTTGTGACTCCTGGGAAAAGGCCATAGATTCAATGCAATTATAATTAAAAGATTTGTTGATTAGCTGCTACCAGGATGACAGCCTTAAAGCCAAATCACAGGCATGTTGGGAAGGGAGGGATGGGGAAGTTCTTTTAAAGGCAAACACAAGAAGACCTTCTATGCAAGCAAGCCAAAAATGGTCTCTTCTGCCAAGTTAAGTGATGAAGGCAACTCAAAACAATCTTTGGGTATCTGTGCAAGCAAGTTACAGAAGCAAAAAAGCAGTTAGTCATATCATAACAAGTAGATAGTCGTAGCTGTACATTTCTGGGTGGGAGTCACTGAGTCAGGGTTCCTGGGAACTTATCTTCCAGGGACTGGAGTCAGAGTCAAACAGCTAGTGGGTACCAATATGGATGCCTCGCATAAAATGGAGTTTCTTTGACCATCACAAAACACATCCTCCTAAGTCTTCCTAATCAGTCCACCAACAGGGAATCAAACATTCAAATATATGAGTCTATTAGGGCCATTCTCCATCAAACCACCACCTGTCCCTAACTGAGCATGTTCAAAAGAGTGTGTCTTAAATTGAGCATGTGCAGGAATGCACCCATCCCAAAGTGCCTCCCACACATAAATATGCATAGGCCTCCCTAATAAATTCCTCATCCTGTCTTTGTTTGGGGAGAGCACAGTGCCCTCGTAGCCGCACGTGATAAAACCCTTCCTCATTTTTGTCTGCTGGCTGTGATTCTAGACTCTGTGCTTGAGTTGTTGACCAATTATGTTCTCTTAAATGACTTTTCGGGTTTAGGATTGAAGATTGTTCCAGGCATTTGTTCATGGCGTACTCTCTTCCCCTCCGGGCAACTATTACAGTGTAGTCTCTCTCTCTTCGTTTTGCTGGTGTTCTGAGCATGTGTGTAGCATGCCTCTGGGGCCTCTCAACACCGACGGGGGATGACAGAGTATGTCATGCGAAGAGGAGGAGGTTTTGCTGTTTAAGTTTACATCTGTCTAATCCTGCATCTAACAGCTCGCCATGCATGTCTCCAGCCTTGGCTTACACACCTCCTTTACGGGTGATTTATTCTCTGCGGAGCAACCCTGGCATGCCTTCAGATTATTATTAGAAAGTCTCAAAGGAGGCCAAACATGTCACCTTCAAACTTCCATCACTTCTTCCTCTGCCCCCAGGGGCCCTGTGAGTTACCTTTAATCTCTTCCCCACATTTGGCCAGCTCAGCAGGCAAGAGGCAGTTCTCAAAGTGAGCCTGTCCCCACTACTTTTCTCCTATCCCTATTTCTCAAGTAGTCTCCTAGCTAGTGATAACACTAGCAGCCACCATGAACTGATTTCACTGCGTGCCAGGTGCCAAAGTCACACAACGTAGTGGATTTTAAAACCAAAACAAACTTGGCTCATCGGATTCTGGGGTTTCTTCCTCTGTATAGCTTCTGAGTTATGATTTTTTAACCTCTTATCTTAGATGAAACTGCCATAAAGAGCAGATGAGATTATCAGGGGACACTGGTAAAACGGGGGAAATAGCCTCTCCACTGACCTCTAGCATCATCGAGAGCCAGAAATCTGACTCAAGACACGTGCTTGTCAGTCAAGGCTCTGCCTCTGCTCTGCTTCTCCTTTAAGGAGGCATGTCTCGGGATTGGGCAAAGCTGTGGCTACTGTGACCTATGGATACAGGGGCTAGCTCACTCTAAGTAGAAAGAGGAACAGGCCCATGATAAAAACTACAAGTTGCTCACATAGTTAAAATAGGCTGGAGTTAAAAGGAGGTTACAGAACACAACAAGATCTGGAACACTAGGGAAGATGAATAAGAGGGCTTGTAATTGTATATGAGGTAACCAGGCTAGACAGAGGGACAGGAGGGACAGGGCTGGATCGCTAACTCCACCCCACCCCCACCACCACACACTCAAAGCTCCGGCAGGGTGTATGAAAGGCGTTACTGTCCTCTCTTATAGTCTTACTTGGAATGCAGATAATTGTAACAGATTAAATTGTAAGTAAGGATGGCTTCAAACCGGAAGCTTCTGCGTAGGAGACCATCTCAGATGACCTCATGGATGAGGAGCTAAATACAAGGTAACCAAGAAAGACTGTAGCTACATCTTGGTGGCTGCCATAGAGTTAAGACACTGCCGTGGTAAAGCTGCAAGCTGATCATGGAAGTGTGAGACAGAGGAAAGCTAAGTGTAATTAAGTGCACTTGAGGCACCCGAGAGGTCAGGAAGATGCAGCACTAGCCGAATGATTGACAGCTGCAGACACAAGGTCTGTAACTAAAAAAGCCAGACTGAGAGACAGATAGAGGGGCTTTCCCCATCCCTAACTGGATGGTTAGCACATGAACAGAGAAAGGCCTGGTCTTGGCCCAGGACACCCCAAGACCAAGTTCTCAGCACAAAGAAGATTTATTTGCCCCAGAGGGTCAAAGGACAGGGAACAAGAGACAAAGACAGGAGATAAAGGATGAGGGAGAAGAGAAAGGGAACAAGGGAAAGGGGACCAGGGATATTTGTCCCGGAGGGACAAAGGACTGCCTCTGGATAGAGAAGAGACAGATGTGGCCCATAGGCAAATGGTGGTTTCTAAAGGTAAAGGAGGAAACCCCGGGTTAGGATGACGTGTTTAATTCTAATGGGGCATGTTAATTGGGTGAGACAATGGGGGGCTTTTGATTGCTGGACTTCAATACTTGGTTAGCTGGACCTTGGTGGTCAGCATCAGGAGGAAAAGTGGCCAAATAAGGGAATAGACCTTGGTGGCTAGCTTTAGAAATGTAATCTAATAGTTTTAGCAAGGCAGAGGGAATGGGGGAGAAGGGCAAGGCCTGCCAGGCCATGTTTGGCTAGAGTCCCTTCAAACGGTATTTGACTATCTCCATGGTGGGATTAGGGGTGTATGCACAGAGTAGGGGTGGGAACTCTATTGACTTGTCCCATGCTAGCCCAGAGAACTAACCAATCTCTACAGAAATTTCCTCAGCCTTTGTCCGGTGTCTGCCATGGTGCTACAAACAAAACCCCAGACCAAAGTGTTCCACAGTTTCCTCCTCTCTTAGAAATCTTCCTACTCTTGAGAGTTTCTCTCACTTTTCCTTAACTTCTTGCTTTTCTGTAATTCTTTTTCACCAAAGCTTGATTCATTCTGCTTTGCACACTCCTAGGAAGGTCTGCACCTCTAGGTTTCATCTATGTGAGACAACGGACTTGAAGCCACTGTCTCAGACTGACCTTTGGTGACAGTTGAATACCTGGCACCTTAGGACCCTAGGTCACGCACAGTCGGGCTGAGAAAGGTAGTGTCGTCCTCAAATCCTGCGCAGGAGGAAGGAGTCCTGGGACCTACAGAGTGTGGGCTTGGGTGTCACTAGCTTCTTTCTCTTATCCCTTCCTTACCCGGTGTCCCTTGCCCTGGAGGAAATTCATGGCTGAAGTGCAGAATGCTGTGATTGGTGACTCATTAAAGTCCATCGTGGGCCATTGAGATGGCTCAGCTGGTGAAGGCACTTGTCACAGAATCTGATGACCTGAGTTTGATCACNGGGACCTACCCAGTGAAAAGAGAGAACTGATTCCTGCAGCGGGGGAAGAAGTAAGCCATGGGCCTTATCTCCAAGGGATTCTGGGTATGATGACCATGACCATAATTACATCTAGTGTCAACAGGTGTAGCTGGGTGTTTGTGGTCCCTCTTGCTGCAGGGCTCCCCATCACACTGCAACCCCCACCTTCCCCACTCCCTTGCCCGTATCTTATGCTTCCTTTAACCATAATTTAGAATCCTGGACCAAGAGAACTCAGATATTTCTGGGTAAGTATCCAGTGCTGGAATCCCCTAAGAAGCTGAGACGTAAGGAGAGAAAAGGACATGGTGACTTTAGCATTTTGTCTCCTCTGGTGCCCTGCTGAGCACTAGTAAATGAGATGACCCTTCTAGTTTCTCTACAAAGCATGTTTGATGGCACTGTGCCGGTTAGGGCTTTTTATTTGTTTCTTTATTTTGGTCAGCTTAACACAAGCCAGGGTCATCTGGGGAAAGAGAGAACCTCTACTGAGAAAATGATTCCATCAGATTAGAATAGTAAATAATCCCATAATGATTGATATGGGGGTTGCTGCCTACTGTGGGAGGTGGTCCTGGGTGGTATAAAAGCAAACTGAGCAAGCCAGTAAGAGGTGTTCCTCCAAGGCCTCTTCAGTTCTTGCCCAGACTTTTCTTCAGGATGAATCGTAAGATGAAATAAACCCTTTCCNTCTCAAGCTGGTTTTGGTCCGTGTTTCATCACAGCAACAGAGAAGTAAACTAGGAGAGACACCTTTTGGAAAGATGGGAACACATTTTAAAGTTTTCTGGGTTATATATGATGGGTTAACCCCCTAAAGTCACCTTCACCATGTCCTGCCCCTACCGAGAACTCGATCAATGACTGTCTAGGCCTCTGCTGGAAGTGAGTCCTGGAGTGAGCTCCCCTGAGCAGCCGGAGGTGGGTGTGGGGGACTCTCAGGAAGAGCTATGGGGCTTGGAGGATGCTGTACCTCCACCAGCGTTTCATGGGAAATCTGGGCCCAGAAGATAACATAGTTTCCTGCCTGATGGGACTTGCTGCTACTCAGATTGGCCAGCGAGCTTTGGTTTCCAGCCAAGTCCATGGTGGGCTTCCCTGCTTTGATGTGGTTTCACAGGAAAAACATCCGCAAATGAGCAACAACCAACAGAACTTCTTTTCTCTCTTAGGCCACCGTGAGGTTTTTGAAAGCGGTGCTAATTAGTCTCAGGGTTGGCTGGGTCCCTCCAGCAACAGGAGAATGTGTGAGGGACTCCGATCTAAATGTGGAAGTACATTCAACTTAATTTACGATTTCTAAACAACTACCCCGAGCATGCGGCATTGGTGCAAAGGAGAAGGTGAGGAATTTGGAACCAGGAAACCATTCATGCTCTACCAAGCTAAACACGTGTCAAGCGGAGCACCGCCTCAGTACTAATAGTCTCCCGTGAAAAGATGCCTGTGGCGACCTGCATAATCTATAAAGCACTGTCCATGCCAACAACTAGTCAGGGAGAAAGATCAGTTCCAAAATAAGACTAAGGAATGATGGTTCATTGATATTGGAAGCAAAACGTATTATTGTTTTGCTTGTTTGCTCGCTTTTCCCATTCTGTTCCTCGAGACTGAATTTTGCTATATAGCCCAGGCTGGTCTCAATCTTTAAAAATATTTGTTTGTTTGATGTGTGTGTGTGTGTGTGTGTGTGTGTGTGTGTGTGTGTGTGTGTGTGTATTGCACCATAGGCACCAAGTGCAGGTGCCTTTGGAGGCCGGTGGAAGGTGTTGGATCCCCTGGAGCTGCAGTTGCAGGTGTTTGTGAGCACCCTGATGTGGGTACTGGGAACTGAACCCAGGTCCTCTGCCAGACAGCAAGGACTCTTAACTCTGAGCGGAATCCCCTTGGTCTCAATCTTAAACCCCTCCTGCACCAGCCTCCAAGAGCCGGGAGTATAAGAATGTGCTCCCATACCCAGTCCAATCGTTTTTGAAAAGGGCTTTAAAATGAACCAGGTATGTTTTATATCACAGTGGCAATAACAATACTGCCTATAAAAATAGTTGTAAAATTAGAAATAGTTTTGGAAAAAAAGCAGAAAAAAAATGCACATCAAAAAATCTGGCACTTTGGTTGTGTGGAACAAGGCAATGATGTCTAACCTCAGGGTTTTGACTTAACATTTTATTGTAGGCCTCAGGCACTAGAAAAAAAAGAAAAAGAAGAGAAAGGGGCACAAAAATTAATAAAAACTATTATCACAGTCTGTTTGGGTTCCTATTACAGAAAAATAATGAAACAAAAACAAAATAAAGAGATGCTTAGTGGGTAAGAGTGCTTACTTGTGCAATGTGGAGATGAGCTCAGATCCTTGCACCAATGTAGAAAGCCTTGGTATGGCCACACACAGGTCTGTAACCCTAGCCCTGTGGGGTGGCGATGGGAGGGGGGCGGAGACAGGACAGGAGGATCTCTTACTGGTTGCCAGCCCTGCCCCAGGTTCAGTTAGAGACCTTGTCAAAGAGGAATATGAAGAGGGGACATTTCTCCATTGTAAAGTGCTGGCCTAGCGTGAACAAGGCTCTAAGTTTAGTTCCCAGCAATGCAAAAATAAATACAAGACCAAATAAACAAAAGAAAATTCACCAAAAACTAGAATAAGGTCTAAAGCGATAGAACAGGACACATGGCTTTCTCCTCTAGACTTTATATACTCAAAGGCATGTGTACACCCCCACACACATGTGCATATGTCACACATCATGTGTACTCAGGCATGTGCACACACACACACACACACACACACACACACATAAATGACAAAAAATTCAGGGCTGGGGCTGTAGCTCAGTTGATAGAGTGTTTCCTAGTATGCACAAAGATCTGATTCAATCCCTAATAGTGCATAAATCCAGTGTGGTGCACACCTGTCATCTCAGCATTTGGGAGGTAGAGGTAGGAGGATCAGAAGTTCAAAGCCATCCTCTGATACCTAGAGAATTTGAGGCCTGCCTGTGCTCCATAAGACCATGCTTAAAAGAACAGAAAGGAAAAACAGGAACTGGAGAGATAGATGGCTTAGTGACCACGAGGGCTTACTGTTAAGGAGGAGTTAAGTTAGCTCTAAGTGGGCGGTAAGGGGAAAGACCCCACAGTGAAGCTGTATGTTTCCCGTGTGCACTCCACTGGGAATGAACGGCAAGGTAAAAGGAGAATGTAAGATCAAAACACTGAAGCCAGGAGCACTAGGGAAGATAAACAAAGACTCTGGTAGCTAGCTGGCTGTGAGATAGCCAAGCAGACCTAAGAAGAGACAAACAGGATCTAAGAAGTGAGGCCAGTGACGGCAGGCTGGCTGGCTAGCTTCCATGAGAGCTTTCCCCCTTAGGGAAACACATGCTAGGCACGTCTGCTATATATCCTTGCTTTTAATGTAGCTAATTATAATAGACTAAGTTGTACATAAGGATGGTTTCTAACAAGCCCACCTTCATTTTAGGAAAGACACCCCAGACCATCCCATGGATATTTGATATTTGATAGCTGTGAAAACAAAAAGAGCTTAATGTCATTAACAGCACGTGGGACACTTGCGAGAGTGAAGATAACAACACTAGCTAGTAACTGATGGCCAACAAGTAATCAGGATCAACAACTAACAAACCAGAGGCAGAGATGAGCAAAGTGGGCCTTCAACCACCCCCTAACTCGGTGAACAATGTGTGAAAAGCACATGATCACATCTGGTTGGGCTGAGGGGATGGGACAGAGTGTGTGGGCCCTCCACTGGCTTAGTCCATGCTAACCGGAGAATTAGCCATCTCAACAGAGATGACCTCAGCCTGTGTCCAGTTTCTACCTTAGCCCTATAAAACTCCAGACAGGAGAAATTCAGCAGCTTCCTTTCGTCTCTTGGAAACCTTTCCTGTTCATGGGAGTTTCACTTTTCCTACATTTCACGCTTTTCCACAATTTCACACTCTTCTATAATTTTTAACAGAGACTTTTCTGCTTTGAAAACTCCCAGAAGGGTCTGTGTCATTAACTCCTCTTGGCATGAGACGATGAACTGGAGCCACTGTATGGGGTCAGTTTTTGAGGAGTGTGAGTACCCAGCATCTATGTCCCATCACACTCAGTGCCTCTGCATTACGGTAAAAGCACACAGACCTGAGTTTGGATCCCCATCACCCAGGTAAAATGCAGGATGTGGTCACATGTGCCTATAGCTCATTTCTGAGAAGCAGGGAGACATGATGATTCATGGGGCCACTAGCCTAGCCAAAAAATGGCAAGCTGCAGGTTTGGTGAGAGACTCTGCCTCAATGGAATAAAGCAGAGAAATGTTGGGTGTCCTTCTTTGGCCTCTTCATGTGCATAGGCATACACACATGTGCATACACCACACACATAACACCACACCCACAGACATACACACATATCCAAAACAAAAGAAAAATTTTTATAAAATAGAAATAATATTTTTTGGGCACTTTAAACAATATTTATGGCCAGGCATGTTGGCAACTTGTGGAAATTGATTCTGTCCCTCTTCCATGTGGGTCCCCCTTCAGGCTTGTAGGCGTAAGAGAATGTTTTGTCCGGGTCCCACCAGGCCCCATGAACCTTAAGTTTTTTCCATCCTGCTCAGTCCTGCCAGGCCCACTCCTCCCCAGCCTGGCAGTCCTGCAGCCACATAAAATAATCACTCAAAAGCTTATATTAATTATAACTGCTTGGCCATTAGCTCAGGCCTATTACTGACTAGCTCTTACATTTAAACTCAGCCCATTTCTATTAATCTATATGTTTTGCCACGTGTTCCGTGGCTTTACTGGTTGGCAGGCATGTTGTTCCTTCGGCGGCAGCTGGCGTCTCTTCACCCAGTCTTCCTCTCCCAGAATTCTTGTCTGCTTATCCTGCCTATACTTCCTGCCTGGCTACTGGCCAATCAGCATTTTATTTATCAGTCAATCAGAACAACACATATTCACAGTGTACAGAAAGACATTCACATCATGCAGGCAAGTGCCTTTAATCAGTAAACCATCTCACTGGCCTCACCTTGTTTTTTGAGACAGAATCTCTCGTGACCTGAGACTCGTTGATTCAGCTAGCCTGGGTGGCCAGCAAGCCACAGGAATGTACCTGTCTCTGCTCCCCAGTACCACGATTATAGGTGAGTCCCTCTCTTTCTGCCTTTTTTTTTAAGGTGAGTTCTAGGATTGAACTCAGGTCCCTGTGCTTGCATGGCAAGCACTTTACTGACTGAACCATCTCCCCAGCCTCCCAGAAGACACTGTATAGCCCAGGACATAACTTTCTTCACGTTCCACCTACCATGTTGAAAATGAGGAGAGACCTGAGGCTCGTCAAGCACAAAGGAAATCTATCTCCTTTAATGCAGACATGGTGTCTGTCACCTGAACAATCACAATCCGTAGAAGACAATCATAGAGAGTAATGCTACCCAAGTCCTCTGATTTTGCAATAACTACAATTAAGAATGCTCAATATGCAAAAATTGAAACTGAGTAGGGGCTGGTAAACTCTGGCTGGGGACCAAATACAGCTAGCTGTTTCTATATGGCCTGCCAGCTAAAGATGGTTTTTGTGATTTTAAATGGTTAGTTTAAAAAAAGAAAAGAAAAACATCAAGGGCCAGTGAAATGGCTCAGTGGATAAAGACACATGCGGCCAAGCCTGACAACCTGAGTTTGATCCTCAGGGCCTACATGGTAGAAGAGAACCAATGTCCAGAAGTTGTTCTCTGGCCTCCAGGAGCACACCGTGGTGTGCACAGGACTGTACTTGCTCTTTTTATTTTTTCATGCTGTTCACAGTTGCTTTTGTACCTCAAAAGCAGAGCGGAATAATTGGAACAAACACCCTTGGGTCTGTAAGCCCCCACTGTGTACTCTCTAATCTTGTATGGGAAAAGCTGGCTGAGCTCCACAAGGACAAACTCAAGATGACCACCATGATCCCTGATAATTCATCTCCATCCTTAGAATCCAGTGAACAACATTTACTCTTGGGATTATTTTATATAGGATTGCAATTTCTATTTTGATAATTGATTGACTTTTTGCAGCATTGACAAAGCCAGCCACTGTGTTGCAAGCTGGCCCAGGGAGAGGCCCAGGTGGCAAGAGACTGAATGCAGCTTGAGAGGACAGCCAGCCAAAAAATAAAGCCCTTTGTCTGACAGCCTGCCAGGAACTGAATGCTGCCAGCCACCACAGGAGCCAGGGAGTGGATCCTTCCATCACTTTGCATGGATGAGCCAGACAGCATGCACACTTCTCCTGTGAGCTCACGTGGAACCATCTACCCTGTTTTCAAAGCTCTGCAGAATCCTATTAATGGCTGGTCCATCATTTTAGCCAATTCTCCACTGATGGGCTGTCAGAGCTAAGCAACCATTGGCAAGCTATTTAGTCACAAGCAATGGTAAGACAATTGCCCTCTACACAAAACTGTGCATTCTTTTATAAATGTTCCCACAGTATACAATCTTACAAATAGATTTGTTTGTTTGTTTGTTTGTTTAAGACAGTGTCTTGTGTAGCATAAGTTGGCCTCCAACTTGCTATGTTGAGGATAACCTTGAATTTCTGATCCTCCTGCCCCTACTGAGTGCTGAGATTATCGGCATGAGCCACTCCGCTCTGCTAGGAATTGAACCCAGGGATTGTGTATGCTAGGCACACACTCTAACAACTGAGCTATGGTCCCTGGCCCAGAAACATTTTTTTTCTTTTAAAAGAAAAGCTTGGTGTTGGTTCTGAGAATGAGAAAGAAGGTGAACTGCAAATTCAGGAGTCCCTGAGTTAAAGAGCCTAACCCATCACTTGCAGGTGACTTTGAACAAATCATCTGTTCTTTCCAGCCTGTTTCAACATCTGCACCATGAGGTTAATGGTCCCTCATGGCTACTTCTCTGAGTTCTGGGAAAACACATGAATTAAACAACAGGAGAACATGTTGAAGAGTGTGAAATAGTATGCAGGTAGGGGAATAGGTGTCGGTATTACATCTTAGGTACTTAAGTATGGTTGGGATTATGAAATTCTCTCCATTGTGGTGATGTATTGTGTCTCCCAATATACTGTGTTCCCCAATAAAAGTTATCTGAGGATCTGAGGAAAAAGCCAGCCACTATAGAAGTCAGGCAATGGTAGCACACACCCTTAATCCTATCACTTGGCAGGCAGGGATCTGTCTGAATCTCTGTGAGTTCAAGGCCACACTGGGAACAGAGCCAGGTGTGATAGCACACACCTTAAAATTCCAACACAAGTTAACCATGGAGGTCTGGAGGTCTGTACAGACAGACAGGAAGTAACAGAGCTGGGCAGGAAGAGGAAGTGATGTAGCTTGGCAGAGAGAGCCAATGAGAGAACAGAACGGAAAGGCATATAGGTGTGGGTATACAGGAAGAAGGTCTCTTTGGAAGCTGAGGTGTCGGTGAGGTGAGGTTGGCTGGTGGCTCTTCCTATTCCTCTGATCTCTCTCAGGCTTTAACCCAATTTTCTGGCTCCGTGTTTTTTATTTAATAAGACTGTTTAAGATTCATGTTACACTCCATGATTTAATTAACTTCAATTTTTAGACCCTGCCAGCATAGTCTGGGGGGCGGGGGATAAGTGATGGGTGCCAGGGCCATGGATGCAAAACAAATGTGAGACTTCTCTGGCTGGACTCCAGTGCTTGTGTGCAAATACCTAGAGGGTTCCTTATTGGCCTGGACTTAGCATGTGACTAGAGCAAGACCAAAGGTACAAGGTCCCAGGAGGCTGACCCTGACTTGCTCTGCAGAGGGATTTCTAACAGTTTGTGTCATCCAGCCTGTGATATTTGACCCAAAGAGAGGCACTTCAGTGGCTGGAAGTGCATGGACAGGAAGAAAGGAGTCTCAGAAGGAACGTTGAAATTCCCCCAGGGGTGTTTGTCATGAGGAGTCCTCGAATCATCCCATTTTTCCTCTGAGAGTCAACCATTCTCAGCCCAAGGTAAGCGAGAGGCTCTGGCTGGCACCTGTGGGCTAGTGTCAACCCCAATCTTTTCACCACCTGGAGTCACGCTATTATTTACCCTACTCTTGGTGAGATCTAGTCCTACAAAGTAACCTTACTTATTTTAGTTAGTTAGTTAATTAGTTCAGTGCTGAGGATCAAGCCCCAGGACCTTGCATATGCTTGGCAAGGTCTCTTTCACTGAGCTACATTCTCAGTCCATTGTATTTACCAAATCTGAGCACCCAGAGCTCTCTCTCCATATAAAGCAACCAGGGTTGTTACCTTGACTTATAGTTACAGCCTCCAATAGTGACCCTTACTTCAGAGAGGTTGGTTGACTTACTGGGCACATAGCTAGAAAGCTGCTGAGCCACTACTCAAACCCAGGCTATCAAAACCTACATTCCCCAGCAGAGATCCCTTGGGGGAATCCTGTAATGGCCTTTATCCAACAATAATAGTGCCATAGATTCCCCCTTTAGAGACTCTTAGACACTGCTTTTGTCATTAAGGGGACAGGGGTTCAAATACCACCTCCACTGCTTTCTTTCTTCTTCAAAAAAATGGGAACCTCAACACTGTGCTGTCAGAGAAGTTCCAAAGAGCAAATGAAAACCCAGATGTGACCAAATCCACTATGCAGTTACTTAATAAAAGTTTTCATTTTATGATGGAGTGTGCAAGAAATGGCCTGTGCAAAGGCATTGCAGGATATTTGATCACACTGTGAAGCCCAAGATCAAGTTATTTCCTAGAAAAGCCTGTTTCTAGTTGTGGTGTGGCTCAGCCGTAGCACACGCCTTTAATCCAAGAGCTTTCTGCTTGACTACTGTAAACAGGATTAAATCAAGTCAACCATAGGTCAAGAGGTAGAGCAAGCAACCAGTTGACAGGAAGTGAACATAGGGGAAAAAAAAAACAGCGAGAGTAAGAGGGAGTCAGGAGGATGGATAGAGAGACACACAGGAAGTAGAAGGGAGGGACATTCAATTTGAGGAGTCTTGTTTGAGACAGTGTAGAAGGAGGAGGCTTCTGAGACATTGGCTCAAGAGGAAGGTCAGCTGGGCACTTTCTCTGCCCCTCTGAGCTAGCAGGCTTTCACTCCAGCATCTGGCTCCCGAGACTTTATTGGTAAAGTTGAATGATTGAGATTTAGTACAAAAACAACACAAAGGTAGAGACTAGCACACACCCACTCAGTTTGTCTATCTCTTCCTGAAGCTGGAATCCTCTGGGTAGGAGGTTAGCTTCTTAGGAAGTGATTAAGTATTTCCTGCAGCCTCTCAGAAGTGCTGCAGGAGCAAAATTGGGCATGTAGAGGGAGGCAGAGGATTCTGGGAGATTAAACCCAGACCTTGCACTTGCTAGGTATGCACCATGCCCAGAAACTCATATTTAATGTCCCTGGCATGTTACAACTGATGGGTTCATTTGCTGTGGTCTTTCTATCATTGGCAGACTCAGCTCCTCCCTACCACCTCCCTGAAGAGTTCTCTCCCTTTGGATGCTTTCCCACTATGTCCTCATGTGGCCTTTTTAAGACACCAGTCCTAAGGGATTAGGATCTAGCCTTGAAACTTTATTGAACTTTGCCTCTTTAGGGGGCGCTCCAGATTCAAAACATAGCAAAATCCCTGTGTGCAGTTAGACTGGAGGTCAGGGCCTTGGTAGAACAAGTTTTCAGTTCAAAACCAGCCCTATTGCCTCCTGTGGGCACAATGAGGTTGGCCTACAGGAGCAGCAAACATCCCACAGTGAAACTGATCATGCTCTGCCCTGGAGATGGAGAAGCTACAGAAGTGGGGGGGAAGTGTAAGCAACCCCAGGTCTGCCAGCAGATAAGTGACAGAGCATGGAAGGGACGCTGCCCAGTGTCCCTGCAGCTCACACATAACAGCTGGCGCTTTGTCTCTGCATTGCTCAGGGTGTGAAAAGTCTGTCCTGTGATTCACTCTAAGTAAAAACATACAGGAGAGGGAAGCGCTGGCACACTACAAAGCCACTGGGCTGTGTCCTTGTCAATTTGAAACCTTGGAAGACCACATCTAGCAAATCGAGGCAGTAACAGTGTCAACTGTTCATCTGATGCACAACTATCACACACAACTGTCACACACAACTGTGATACTGTGATATACAACCATGATACACAGCTATTTCACATACAACTGATAGCACACTAAATTCTTTCCCCCAAAGGATACAGAGTCCCTTTTCCTCCTCAGGAGGGCACTCTTTCTTCTTCTAGCCAGTTCAGATTCCCTTGGTATCCTGTACCATAAATATTATAAATACCGCCACACAGGGCTAAGTACTGTTAACACATCAGACTTTGGATGGCAAGGGAATGGAAGATGGGTGAAAATTAGTTAATATATAAACAAACATACGTAATACAAATATCACCGTCTTGTTTTTGCAGCTGGTCTTATGATGGTAGCTAGGGTTTTAAATTATCTCCCTCTATGGACTATTCCATTTTCGGTGAAGTGGGACTTTCTTCTTTCGGGGCCTGGGCTATAGCAGTTTTGCCTGAGCTGGTTTCTTGTGGGTTTTTTGAGTTTTTCCACATGGTGTAGGAGTCTCAAAAGGTGATCCAGAGAAGTCTCACACTTCCTGATGCTAGTGTATAGTCCAGACTCAATTTCTCCCTGAGAGAAGGGCCCCATCACAGTACTATGACCTCTTTGCCCCATCAATTGGCTCAAGTGAAATGCTAATGTGACCAGGTGAATCTCCACTTCTACTCCATGGGACCTCTGCTTTGTGCCCTGTGGAAGACTCTCCCTTGGGGGACCTGTTGACTAGTAAAACCCTGAATTGTGGGAAGGAATACATGGGGTTCAGATCACTGTAGATAACAGTGGGAGGAAGCCATTCACATCACAGTACCTGATCCCCCAACATGTGCTGCTCACTGACTTAGTGACATGGAGACGTTGCCTTTGACCTGGGTTTAAGGACCAGTTCATCTGCCTTTTACCAAGGGTTCCTGGAAGGAAATATGCTCATCTCTGTTTTTCCTTTGTTTTGGTTTGTTTTAATTTGTTTGTAGCCTTGTTTTGTAAATAAGAATAATTAAACACCACACTGGGATGTTGGAGAAATTTGTCTGTAGGGCTTCCAACCCCTAACCTGTAGTATTTTTCTAGGCAGCAATATGTTTTGTCACTTCTAGAGCTTTTGCCATTAATGGCTGTAGTATTTGCTGAATACCTGCTCCAGAATAATTTGTGTGTGTTTGCGAGGGGGGGGGCGGGCGGGGGGTTGTCACAACTATTTCAGATAAATCAGAGAAGCTGGTAACAAAATGACAAGTACCACAGCCACCATCCCAAATCCACACAGTGTACACAATTGTGCACACCAGCATTGCAGGTGATGGCAGTCTACATATCTGATGGAGATTCTGTAAGATTATAATGGAACTCAAAAGAAATGCTACCTTCCAGTGACATCATAACCACCATAGCACTGCAGAGCAATCATTACTCACACATTCGAGCTGGTGCTGGTGTGAACACCAGCATCTCTCTGCCAGAACAACACATACAATTATACAGAGCATGTTGCACTCAACAGTGATGACAGACAGCTGTATAGCTGCCTCCTGTAGCTACGGTCGGTACTCGACTCCATGTCATTATTTTAGAGTCACTCCTGCTTACGGAACAGTTTGCTGTAGAACAGTTAGGTTTTCCTGGCAGGAGCCTCACACAGCTGTTCATTGTCTCTTGATTGCATCAATTTCTCCTGAGCCAGATTAAATATTGTGTGGTTTTGTTCAGCATGGTCCTAGAAGCAATAGGCTCTCCTATATATAAACACTATATAGCCTAGGTGTGGAGGTGTGGAAATCCAGCAGCTATATCATCCAGGTTTTTGAAAGTGTATACTACGATGTTCGTACAATAACACAATCACCTACAAATGACATTTTAGAACCTGTCCTTGCTGTTAAATACCTGATTGTGCTTAAATGAAGGAGACAGACTCCACCAGAGCCTGTCTGACAGTCATTCTTCAGCTTTCAGCAAAACTTCAAGGACCGTCCCATTGTAGACTGTTTCTACCCTCCCCCTTCTCTCTTTTCTCCAGCACCTGTCTGTCTGGCCTATAACCTTCCTCCGTGACAGGCATTGCTGTCCTAAATGGTCTTATTTCCCTTCCCCTCTATTTTCCATTTGTGTGTGTGTGTGTGTGTGTGTGTGTGTGTGTGTGTGTGTGAATGTGAGGTTGACGTTGAGAATTACCCTCCCTCAATCACTCTTCCACCTTATTCTTTAAAGCAAGGTCTCTCAATCAAACCCAGAGCTTGTCCATATGGCTAGTCTTACTAGCCAGCTTTCACTGGGGAATCCACTGCTCTGGCTTCCAAGGTTGGAATTACAGAATGGACCCATGCCCATCCTGCATTTTCATGGGTTCTGGGATTGAACTCCAGTCCTCATATTTTCACGGCAACCATTTTAGCCGTTGAGCCAATTCCTCAGCTTCTTGCTTATTTCTTGATATGTTTAAAGGTCCTCCAAAGAGGGTAGCACTATTAGGAGGCGTGGCCTTGTTGGAGAAAGTGTGTCACTGTGGCGGCAGGCCTTGAGGTCTCTTTGCTCAAGCTTCCCTCAGTGTGACAGCCAGTCAACTTCCGGTTGCTTGCAAGATGTAGCACTCTCAGCTCCAGCACCACATCTGCCTGCACACCATCATGCTCCCTGTCATGATGATAATGGGCTGAGCCTCTGAAACTGTAAGCGAGCCACCCCAATTAAAATTTTTTCTTTGTAAGAGTTGCCATGGTCATGGTGTCTCTTCACAGCAGTGAAAACCCAAACTAAGACAATGGGTAACAAGTGCTCAAGATCAGTGTAGTGTCTAAATAAATGAATGGGAGAAGAAAGGAAGTCATGTTTCTTGCTCTCATAGACAGAACCTCTGCTGTATCCACTGTGGATATCAGTCCCCATCATTGGGGGACGGACATGTGACTCTTCCCCCATCAACACTTTCGGTGAGTGCAGAGCGTGGAATGCATAGATGATGTGAGAGCACAAGATGAGAGCATGACGGTAAAGGGGTGAGTGTTGGCAGAGCTGGAGAAAAAAGAAAAAGAAAACAGAAGAAGAAAAAGAAAGAGAAGATAATTAAACTTCATTGGCAAAATTGAAAATTATAGACCCTTATTAAAAATAGATTGAGTAGAAATACAACCACAAAATAAAGATCTGTGTTAAGGGGGAAAGTCAACAAAAGCCATGTAATAGGACACCTCCTGAAGAGATGGCCATCACAGCAACCATCAGAGTGGCTCGGGGAGTGCGCAGCAGGTGCGGCGGCCATCGACACAGCCACCAACTAGACTAACACTAATGTGCTCCATTTGCACATGAGCCCCACGGTCAGTGAAGCAGCATTCCTACCCTGAAGACTGACTTGAGAATAGCTCCTGCCACCTGCCAGGAGCAGTTCAAACTAAATGAAAATATGGCATTGGGTCCCTCTGAAATTTAATTCTGAGTTCTCACTGAAAGAAAATTGCTTTTGTTGTTTGCTTATTTATTTATGACCGAGTCTTATGGAGCCCAGGCTGGCCTTGAGTTCACTATGTAGCCAAGGATGACCTTGGAACTAGAAGGAGGCTGACTGTGTTGTGCCTTGAAATTTTTTGTACATTTATTTGTTGGCCAAATGTCACCATATCCTTTCTGGGCAGCAAGTCCAAGAAATGTAGTTCTCAGGTTACCAGCCCCTATAACATACTGCAGAGCATAGACAGCGGTATGAATATTCGATGGGCACCTGTGAGTGGCATCTCCCGTGGTGGGGTATCTTTTGTCCAGATAGAGACTTAGAGAGGCCACCCTGACCAAGGTTACTGTTGGAAGCACTGAAGATACAGAGAAGGATGGCAACAGTGCCTTCTTCCTCTGAGCTCACAGAGGCTAGAGGGAGACAGATCTAGAAACAGTCTCTTAGGAAGGACGGCTGGCTACATTACAAAGAAATTTAAGCTCAGGTTAAACCAATGGTGAGGGAGTAATTCCCACTGCCTAGAATGGGTGGAGCTGAGGAAAAGTCTGAAAAGTGAAGAGTTTGCATTGAGTGTTGAAAGGTAGCTGCATTTACACGGCAGGAAGAACCAGGGCTTATCATGAGGAAGAAACAGCCTGGGCATGGACCGGCAGGCTCTCTATTCAGACATGCTGTGGCTTGGGTAGGTAGGACCTCTAGCATGCAGTTGGTACACGGTTAGAAGTACAGATGTGTAACCAGCAGGCCCAGTGGTGGTTGATGAGCACCACTGTTGGCCTCAGGCGTCAGAGGAGGGCTAAGGGCCCCAGATGTCCTCCACATAGGCCTTAGTGAGTAGTGCTGTGCTAAGTGACCAGACTGGAAAGAGCACTCTGGCCCAGGTTCTCCAAGGGCATGCATGGCACTGCAGGTCTGACTCCAATCCCTTCCTCTTCCCCCAACAATTCAGCCCTTTGTTCCAGCTAATCCACCTCCTGATACCACTTTCTTCGGTTTTTGGCTGCAGTTTCTTAGACCTCCACCAAGTGACTACGTTTTGTAATCTTCCAGATCTTCCAAAGACATCCACCCAAAGAGCTGTTCCAGTTACCCCTGCCCTGAGAGATGGGCTGGACTCACCCAAGCATACCTAGGTTCTCATGGCTGTCTGAAGGGACCCACAAGTGGCCATCCTCTGGTTCAAGGTCTTCATTGGTCTCTTGTTGGCAGAGACCCAGAAACTTTTTAGGTAAACTAATTCAGCTGATTCTGGAAAGGAAAAGTGAAACAGGCCATTAGCAGTAATGGCTGAATGGGTATGGTTGTACACATTTCCCTGACTACATCACTGAGCCCAAGGTAGGCAGGAAGTCATCCAGCTGAGATGTATACTTCAGTCCTCAGCTTCTAAAAAGTCTACTATTTTTCCTGTTGAGCCAAACAGCAAACTCTTAACCTGATTGGCCTTGTCACTTTGCCTTCTTTGATGCTCATCCCTGGAAGAACGTTCTATAGTCAATACCCAAGGAGGGAGACATTTTTGTGTACGTTTATGTGTATATGGGGTATGTGTGTGTAGATGTTTGTGCAAGTATAAGCAGGTGCATGCTGAGGCCATGAGACAATCTTAGGTGTCATTCCTCAGGCACCATCCTCTGTTTTTTGTTTTGTTTTGTCTTGGTTTTGTTTCTCTGTGTAGCCCTGGCTGTCCTGGAATCTGTAGACCAGGCTGGCCTTGAACTCACAGAGATTCGCTTGTCTCCGCCTCACGAACGCTGGGATTAAAGGTGTGCGCCACCACCGCCAGCTTCCTGTTTCCTTTTTTGAGGCAGGGTTTCTCCCTGGCCTGGAACTCACCAAGTAGGCAAGGCCTTGCTGACCAGTAAGCCTCGGGGATCCACTTGTTGTCCATCTCCTCCACACTGGGGTTACAAGTGTGTGCACACTGTGCTTGGCTTTGGTTTTTTACAAGGGTTCTGGGGATTGAACTTAGGCCCTCGTGCATGAAAAGCAATCACTTTACTGACTGAACAGTCCCCTCCCCCCCCAAATACGGACATTTTTGGTGTGACAAATGGAAATTTGAATGGGCTGACAGCACAAAAGAAGCAAACTGACTGTCTGGTTCAGATTGGGCTCTGTGGTTGCTTTGCTTGTAGTAGGCAGACTTCAGCAAGCAGCGGGGAGAATAAAATGTCTGCAGTTACAGAGGAAAGTAATGCTGTTGACCCACCAAGGTGGATCTGTGGGTAAATTCCTGCTGCAAAGCCCAACAGCCAATTGTCCTCTGGCTTCTACACACACACATTGCCCTCACACACACAAAATACATATAATTTATAAATAAAAAAACGAAACAAACGTCTGGGGACAGCTCAGGATATAGGCTAGTCCTTGACAGCTCTGGCCCACTGCACTTCTCTCTGTTTCTTGTGTTCAAGGTCTTCTGCGGAAGCCGTCCATCTGTGTGCCCAGCTCCCTTACCAAGCAGTTTGCTTCCTTGCCCACATATCCTCTTCTTGCTATAATCTCCATTAATATTCTGGTCTGAACTGCGTCCTGTGAGGAGGCAGCAGGAAGCTCTGGATGGATTAGCCAGGCATAGTGAGATGCTCAGGGACAAAAGACATCTAAATCTTGCAGGTGTAGGCTGAATCCCAAGCTTACTTGGCAGGAGAGTGCTAGAGGTTTCCAAGGATATATATTTCCCCTCTCTGCTCTTCCTATGTCACATACACACATGTTCACATACTCAAATGTAAAAATCTTCCCTGGAGATTTGAAAAGTCAGTTGCCCATGGCCATGACGGACTATGTCATAACCCTTGCATACGTTCCTACTCATCCCTGAGTAGTCTGGCTGGTTAGCTCATAAGCCAGTTAAAAATAGCTGACACCACTGAAGACATTCTTGATATTTGGCATCATGTGACCTCAGGTTCCTACCTTTGTGCTCATAGGATGTAAACCCTTTGGTTATCTAAGATTAACACTCATTTGTGGAATCAAAATAATATTAATTTATCAAGCTGTTGAAGTATCAAATGGCACCCTTATGAGGATACATGGTAAGTTCTAATATTAATGAAAATGTGTCACTTGATCATAATAATGACAAAGAAGATAATGATGAAAGATGATGATGATGTTCATGTTGCCAAATAATAGGGAAGACAAAGTCCCAACTAGACATCCAAATAAAATCTCCAGTGCTGGGAAAGGGCTGCATCTTGTTGAGTTATTCAAACGTCACAGGTTATTGCTCTCCACACCTAATGATAGGGCTGATTGGTGAGCCCTGATTGGTGACTTGCTTATGTCATTGAATATGGCAAAGTCAAGCTGGTGCTCAACTAGAAGCTAAGCCCTGATGACTACTGCTCATGGAACTGAAAGGTACTCTGCTCCCTGAGGAGAAAGGTAATCATCAGTATCACCTAGCTACAAATCCTGAGACATACAATAGTGATATTGTACCAGCAAGATATACTGGTACAATAATGGCACAAATATTAGGGGAGTAACCAACCACTTTTTTTTTAAAGCCCACTCCATGAAATGGAACCCATACCTAAAGTGCCCAAGAGCATGAAACTAGATAGATCATGGGCCTTGGAGAAAACCTACTACTGTAATTCTGATAAAGGAACATAGCAATAAAATGACTCCTGTTTACATACTGCTGTAGCCATAGATCACTGCCTTACTCAGCCCTCACCAGGGAAGCTTCTTGAAGTAGATGGAAATTAACACAGAGACCCACAAAAAGATAATATGTAGAGAGTGAGAGACTTTGGAACACTCAGTTCTAAATGGGATCTTTGTTGAACTCCTGCCTTCAACCCCTCAAAGCTCAGGGATCTCCACAGAAGAGGAGACAGAAAGATTGGAAGAGCCAGAGGTGATGGATGACTCCAAGGGAACAGTGACTTCCAGACACAACAGGACAGATGCACACATGAACTCACAGAGACTGTGGTGGCACACACAAGACCCACAGGTTCAAGCCAGATGAAGTCCCAGCACTGAGAGGAGAAAGTAGACAGGATCCCACCCCTAACCAAGAAGCTATCTGCAAATGAAATGGAGTCTCACTGTAGTCTCACTGATACTACAGGTTGTGGTGATATTTTATTTGTCTTCCCTAATAAAATTTATCTGAGGGTCAGAGGAAAAACGGGGCTGCCAGCCACTAATAGAAAACAATAGCCATGCAAGTTAGCACACGCCCTTAATCCATTTGGTTCTCTGTGACTCCAAGGTCACATGTGGAACTAGCAGTAGGAGGTGGTGGCAC
>LZPO01007947.1:562761-574676 GCA_001675575.1 Neotoma lepida
ATGTGCATGCGTACAGGAGTCTGTGGGACAGAAGAAGGTGTTGGATCCCACAGAACTGCAGTTCCAGGCAGTTGTGAGGCACTATGCAAGTGCTGGGAACCAACCCAGGCCCTCTGCAAGAGCAGCAAGTGCTCTTAACCACTGAGCCATCTCTCCAGTCTTTGACTGGTACTTTTTGAAGCAAGATGGGAAGAGAAGCCTAAGGAATGCCTTGCAAGATAGCCTCAGAACCTACTGCGGGGCCAG
Source organism: Neotoma lepida (assembly GCA_001675575.1). Lineage (NCBI taxonomy): Eukaryota > Metazoa > Chordata > Mammalia > Rodentia > Cricetidae > Neotoma > Neotoma lepida. The sequence goes on from LZPO01007947.1 coordinate 563,008, forward strand.
TCCGTGGGAAGCACTTGTTTCTAGCAATCTGTCCTTGATATTACATCACAGAAGAGCCTACAGTTGTTACCTCGGGTTCCATGTGGTCAGAGATAACCCATAGGCATGGCTTTGAAGTGACCCCAGAGAAATTACTTGGATGTCTGAGTTACGATAGGACCAGATGGCCCTGGGATGGAATCATCCTGAAAACTGGGAAGGGTGTCATGAAGAGGAATCGGCTCANAAGGGAGAGGTCACCCAAAATGGATGTGTTGTATTCTATGACTCACTAAAGAAGTTACCCTGGGCTGGACACGATGGCTTACCCTTGTAATCTCAGCACTGGAGAGGCAGAGGCAGGAGGATGAGGACTTTGAGGGCAGCCTGGGCTAACACAGCAAGACCCCGTCTCAAAAAAGACATTCTTTAAAGTTCCATGTGGACTCCTACTCCTTTGAGAGAGTGGNGGATGATACAGGGCAGACTCCAGAGGACAAGTCATGGGGAGGCTGGGACGGGGCAGACAAGCCAAAACGCTATACCACAGCCAGCTGCCAGGGACAGACACCGTAGGTGGCCCTATGGGTATCTACTGCACATTTGAGCTGCTCTACAGCAATGCCACATTCCCTTTCCACGCTTCCCTGCTGTAGGGACAGTGGTTTCTCAAACACTGAACCGAAGGAGGTGCTGCACAGTGGTTAGAAATCCAGAGACATCTTAGCATCTAAGAGCGCAGGCTTAGATGCTGAGTTTGGATCCCAGAACCCATTGTTGGCCAGCACTCAACTGTAACTCCAGCCAGGAGCTCCAAAGCTTGCTTCTAAACTCTAAGGTTACCTGAACTCATGTACACATATCCATCAGTGAGCATGTACACACACACACACACACACACACACACACACACGAATAAATAAATAGATAGATAAATAGATAGATAAATAAATAAATAAATAAATAAATGTAAAACCAATCTGAAAGGAAGAAGGAGAAGAAGAGGAAGAGGAGGAAAAGGAAGAGGAATGATCCAGACGGCAGAATCAGGCTGTTCAATGGCACTCAGCTCCACTCAGCTGTGTAGTCTTGAGCAAGTAACCTCAAGTATGACTCCCTGTCCCACAGAGCAGCTACCAAGAAGAATTGCACCATGTCTGGCCAGGACTTAAATAACACAGAGTTCATGCATTGTGACTGGTACCTCCTTTTTATAAAATGGAAAGGGAGGAGGATGAGGTAAATTAGTAGAAGTGTCCCCTTTCATTCATTNGTTCAGCAAACAATTGTGATTTTTCCCTTCCCTTCTTCCTCTCCTCCCCCCTCCCTCCCAACCATGATTTATACTGAACAAATGAATTACAGGAGACGTTTTAGCTAATTTACCTCATCACTCACACACACACACACACACACACACACACACACACACACACACACACCACTCATCTATCTGTCTGTCTGTCTTGCCACAGATGAAACACAGCTACTCAGATATGGCTCCGGGCACAGCTAAGCGTGCCCTTGTGTCTCTTGGGTCTCCAGCTGCTCCCTGCACACCCATAATTGTCCCTGACTGCTTTCTAAAAGCAGGTACACCGCCTCTCCCAGGTGAATGAATGGCAGCAGCCTGGCACGCCTGGGTCCCACCTGGGCGCCCTTTGGAAGTATTTGCATATTTCCTAGGCTCTCCTTTTGAAATTCCACACCAATAATTAAGAATTTCTAATTCTCTGGTAATTGAGTACGGCTTGGGACTGATTAAGCAGATGCTATCTAAATAATTATCTGTTCCACCTTGCTTCCCTTTGTGTGGGCTCTGAATGGCTTGTCAAAGCAAACACCAAGCATTCCCCCACCTGCCTCTTCGAGTGCCTGACAGAGTCCCTCCTCCTCTCTGCCACTGCTCCCTTCCTATCCCTTCTCTGCCTCTCTCTTTCCCTCTCTTCTNGCTTTGCCATGCTTTGTCAAAATGCCNCACTGGGATAAAAACCATAAAACCAGTGTTGATTCTATTGCAATTTCAAACCAAATAGGCAGTAGGACCTTTTTTCTTTTCTTTTTTTAAATTGGTGATAGAATTGTCTAGATGACTGAGTGACTGAATGACCCTTTTAGCAGCATGTTCAAAAGCCAGGCCTTTCACTAAGGCAGTTTAATTTGATATATCTAAGATAATCAAACCATCTGATAATGTAGCAAAATAGATATAACTGTATTTATTTCACCAGTTAAGAAATGCAAGTACAGGGCTGGAGAGATGGCTCAGAGGTTAAGAGCACTGACTGCTCCTCCAGAGGTCCTGAGTTCAATTCCCAGCAACCACATGGTAGCTCACAACCATCTGTAATGAGATCTGGAGCCCTCTTCTGTATACATAATAAATCAATAAATCTTTTAAAAAGAAAAGAAATGCAAGTATAGTCTAGGGATTGGCAGCTCAGTTAGTAGAGTGTTTGCTTAGCATGCACAAGGCCCTGGGTTCAATCCCCAGCACCATATGAACTACACATGGTGGTACATGTCTATAATCCCAGAACTGCCACGGGAGAGACAATCCCCTGCTACATAGTGAATTTGAGGCCCATCCCATACTGAATGGGATACATAGACATTGTCTCAAAAAAAAAAAAATGGAAGTAGATTCCTAATGTCCTTCAACTATTAAAAGATAAACAGTGTTGGCCAGGATTTTGTTTTTTGTTTTTCTTTCCAAGTCAGGGTTTCTCTGTGTAGCCCCGGCTGTCCTGGAACTCACTATGTAGACTAGGCTGGCCTCAAACTCAGAGATCCACCCGTCTTTGTCTCCCAAGTGCTGCAATTTAAGGCTTGCACCATCACCACCACCCGGCTTATGCGGACTAATCTTAGGTCAATTTGACACAAGCTAGCGTTATATGAAGGGACACACCTCCAGAAGATCCAGCTGTAAGGCATTTTCTTAATTAGTGACTGATGGGGGAGGGCCCAGCCCACTGTGGGTGGTGCTATCCCTGAGCTGGTGGTCTTGGGTTCTATGAGAAAGCAGGCTGAGCAAGCCACAGAGAGCAAGCCAGTAAGCAGCACCCCTCCATGGTCTCTGCATCAGCTCCTGTCTCCAGGATCCTGCCCTGTTTGAGTTCCCATCCTGACTTTCTTCCATGACGAACAGTGTTGTGGAAGCATAAGCCGAATAAACTCTTTCCTCCTCAACTTGCTTTTTGGTCACAGTGTTTCGTGGGCAGCAATAGAAACTGTAAGACAACATGCATAGTGCTTGAGAACACACATGAAAAGCAAACTCATTTCATTCCCTTGAGGCTCTACCAACTGAGTTGCGTCCTCATCCTCCAAAACCTTCTTTTTTCAAAGTTGGTCCTAGGGTGATGTAGGGCATAGAGCTCCTGCCCTCTAGACCTAGGGGTATTCTACCCCACCCCCATCCAGTCCCCATGTAGTCTAGACAAGATCTACCACCGAACTTCATCTCCACCCCAGTTCTCTCTCAAGGTTCTGGCAGCAGCAGTTCTCTGTGAATTCAGAGACCAAATGCTCAGGATTCTGGCTATCTTTAACTTCCCAGAACCATCCCCAGCTCCCTCAGGCCAAGGACCTATTGGTCTCTATGTACATCTTCAGTACTCAGTTCGCATCCCACACATAGTAGGTCTTCAGCACTTGCTTTGTGGAAGAGTTCCTAGGGCTCTTGGATTGCAGGTTGGGCCTCACTGATCTGGACATCAGTGTGAGCAGCCTCTGTGTTAAATCTCTGGTGTTCTTGCTTCTAAAAGTACACATATTTCTCCTTATGTCATACACTAGAGTTTCCAAAAGTTCTTGGGATATCGTGTGTTGGGGAATATTATTTCAAGGTGTGTTACTTTTGTTTATGTTGCATTTGTTTAACACTGTGAGGCTGTGTTTCTGTGCCTGTCTAAAATGCCTCATGGTCTAATAAAGAGCTGAATGGCCAATAGTGAGACAAGAGAAAGGATAGGCAGGGCTCACAGGCAGAAAGAATTAATAGAAGGGGAAATCTGGGAGAAGAGAGATTTAGGAGCAAGAGAGGGAGGAGGACATCAGGAGCCAGCCACCGAGCCACCCAGCTACACAGCCAACCACGGAGTAAGAGTGAGAGTAAGATTTACGAAAGTAAGAGAAAGATAAAAGCCCAGAGGCAAAAGATAGACGGGATAATTTAAGCTAAGGAATCCTGGCAAGAAACAATCCAAGCTAAGGCTGGGCACTTATAAGTAATAATAAGCCTCCGTGTGTGATTTATTTGGGAGCTGGGTGGTGGGCCCCCAAAAGAGTAAAAAAACAACCAACAAATCATGGTACATAAAATGGTCTTCCAAATTAGACAGAATTACTGGTAGAGAGTAGTTTTAAGGCAGATTTTTAAAGTGAAACCAGGTACTTGTCCCGTCTCTGAGCTCCCACGTCTCCTGCCACCTGCCAGCATCACCTGTTTGTCCAGATGGCAGAAACCCTAATATACTTAGTCAATTAAAAAGTTGACAGCCAGGTATGGGGTACACACTTGTAATCCTTACACTTGGGAGGCAGAATCAGGATAATGGCTGGAAGTTCAAGGCTAAGTTGGTCTATATAAGCAGATTCCATGTCAGACAAGGCTACATAGTGAGACCTAGAAGGAAAGAAAAACAGACCAACAAAAAGGTTGAGAGACCAGACTTCCTTAACTCACCTTTAAAAATTTGTTGGTTTTTGGTGTTTTGTTTGTTTGTCCTTGCACCTTAGGGATTTTGCACCTTAGAGATATTTCCTTCATGAACTCTCTTTCTCCTCTTCAGTTGAATGAGTTTTCCCTGAGATCCACAAATCTAACCTACTAAGGGTCTATGTGGGGCAGGGAGAAGAATGAGTTGTGAAAATACTAATATAGTGACAGGGTTAGAAATTTCAGAGCAGTAGAAGAATCAGCCCTGGAGTAGGGAGAACAAGATGAATAGAGGAAATATCAAGGGTAGAAGAAACTAGAAGGGAGTCGCGATCCAGGCAGGGAGGAGGCATTAGAATATGCTAGAGATTAGAAGAAACTAGAAGGATTCGGGGTCCAGGCAGGGAGGAGGCATTAGAATATGCTAGAGATTAGAAGAAACTAGAAGGATTCGGGGTCCAGGCAGGCAGGAGGCGTTAGAATATGCTATAGATTCAGCCCACAGGAGGAAGGGAAAGAACCTATGACTAGGTGGGGGCCTCTGGGAGGCTAATTTAAAACTTAGATGAAGCCATGTGTGATGGCGCATGTCTATAATCCCAGTGCTTGGAAGACAGAGCAGGAGGATTACGAGTTACAGGCCAGTCTGGAATATCTATATCCCATCTCCAACAACAACAACAAAAATAAACAACCAAACACAACTAACTAGCTAGCCAAACAAACAAACAAAATGTAGATGCCCCAAGCCTCACACCTGAGGATAAGGATCCAAGGAATCTGAAGTGAGCTCATGAAATTGTTTCAAAACACAAGCCCCTTCCATCTGATTGTGGTGATACACACCTGTAATCCCAGCACTTGAGAAGTGTAGACAGGAGAATCAGGAGTTCAAGGCTGGCCTAAATAGAGTTTGAGGCCAGCCTTTGTACATGAGATGCTGTCTCAATAAATAAATAAGTGAAATGAAATAAACCCCAAGCAGTCTCAGGCCTCAACCTGACTTTAGAACTCAATGTTCAAGCTTCCTTTGCAGGAGGGTTGGAATTCTGGGAACAGTAGAACCTAATTGTATGGGAGTGTATTGGGCCGTACACTTTAGCATAGCAAAAAGATGTCCATGCGTCTGTCATTATCAGTTTGTTAGTATTGTGTTTGGGGATTTTCTCCCCTACTTTTTAAAAACAGAGCCTCACTATATAGCCCAGGCTGGCCTTCAATTTGAGATCCGCTCGCTCCTCTTCCTGAGTGCTGNCATCACGGGCTGGCTGTACTCTCAGATTCCTCATGCTTTGGTTGACAATCACATGTCTGAGCATGAGGACATGGAAGGAGTCCTGGAGAAAGGAGCTGCGGGCTTCCAAGGAAATGGTCCTTGTGACTCGGAAGACAGTAAGACACAGCAAGTGACACAAGAGGACAAGCTCTGGAGCCAGAATACTGAGCCTGGCATCTCAGCTGGGACTGCTGATGTAACACAGACAAGTACAGAATACACAGCAAGAGCTGGTGCTGTGTTTTACCTGGTGATCCAAATGCCAGCTCCAGAGCTGACCGGGCAGGTTGCACTGGGCCCTGCTGAGCCTTGACCATTTTGTGCTCCTCTGTAAAATGGGAAAACTGATGATATCGGCTTCCTAACACTGCCATTGAGAATAAATGAGAATTCGATCTGTGATTAGGGTCCGGGCTGATCTGCTGTTCCTCTGAGGTTTCGGCCACAACATGGTCTATGGCAGTGGTTCTCAACCTTCCTAATGCTTCGACCCTTTCATGCAGTTCCCCATGTTGTGGTGACCCCAAATATAACATTATTTTCATTGCTACTTCATAACTGTAATTTTGCTACTGTTATGAATCATATTGTAAATCTCTGTGTTTTCTGATAGTCTTAGGCAACTCCTGTGAGTCATTGAGACCCACAGGTTGAGAATTGATGCTCTAGGGGAAGGCAGAGTTATTGAACTAGCAATAATATTATCTCTTTCCTTTAAATAGTGTGGCCTGGTGCTCCCTCCCTCTATAGGCCAGTGAGATTCACAGAGTGGAGAGGGGCAAAACTATGTCACAAATTCTGACAGGTGGCCCCAATTGTTCCTCTTGACCCACCAAGGCTCTGACTAGCTCTTGGTGTCATCAGGTTTGGGTAGGGATCAGCCAGTCCCACCAAATGTCTTGCAGACAGTGAGCAGTGACATAGCGGAAACTGATAGTCAGCTGTCCCTCTCCTGGGTGTTAACTAAAAGGACTTCAGGTCGACAGAGCAGAGACACTCACTCATCAGTGTTTATTACAGCAATATTCATACTCAGTTTGTGGCAAAACCAATGTAGGTGTCCATCAACAGAGGAAAGCTGTCTTAGTTATGTTTCTATTGCTATGGGAAGACACCAGGACCAAAAGCAACTTGTAGAGGAAGGGTTTATTACACTTTACAGTTTCACATCACAGTCCATCAGCAAAGAAAGTCAGGGCAGGAACTCAAGACCAGTCTGGAGTCAGGAAGTGGGAGCCATGGAAGAATTCTGCTTATTGGCTTGCTTCTCATAGCTTGCCCAGCTTGCTTTCATATAATACACTCTAGACCACCTGCCTAGGGGTGGCAACACCCACAGTATGCTGGGCCTTCCCATGTCAATTATTGATTAAGACAATACCCAATATCCCATAGACTGGCCCACAGAACAGTCTTATGGAGGGATGTTCTCAGTTGAGATTCTCTCTTCTCAGATGACCCTAGCTTGAGCCAAATTAACAAGATCAAAAACAACAACTAACCAGGATCAATGGATAAAGAAAAATGTTCACATACACAATGGATATTTTTCTTTTTTTTCATAATGAAGAATAAAGTCATCCAGGCAGTGATGGCGCATGCCTTTAATCCTAGCACTAGGGAGGCAGAGGTAGGTGGATCTCTGAGTCTGAGGCCGGTCTGGTCTACAGAGTGAGTTCCAGGACAGCCAGGGCTATGTAGAGAGACTTTGACTCAAAAAAAAAGGAGGAGGAGGAGGAAGTCATGTTGTTTGTAAGAAAATGCATGCAGGGGCTAGAGAGATGGCTCAGCAGTTAAGGGCACTGGCTGCTCTTTCAGAGGTCTTGAGTTCAATTCCCAGCACCCACATGGCAGCTCACAGCTGTCTGTAACTCCTGTTCCAGAGGATCTGATTCCTGAATATAGGCATACTTGCAGCAATGCATATAAAATAAAACAAACCACCAATGCATATAAAATAAAAGGAAAAAAATTATTAAAAAAAAAAGAAAATGCATGCAACTAGAAATGATCATAGTGAGTTAAACCAGATTCAGAAAGACAAATATTGTGTGTTTTCTCTCATTTGTGGTTCCTGGATTTCACATAGATACATAAAAACACAAGTTTATGTATGGCATGCAAATAGAAGCAAAATTGTGTAGGACAAAGGGGAATAGTGAGAAGATGAAGGGCAGGAACGGGTGAACAGGGAAGAATATGCTCAACATACAATTTATATTTAAATGAAAACTTAGAGCCCAGTAAAGCTGGGAACATGGTTCAGTATGTACTGCTCCTGCAGAAGACCCAAGTTCAGTTCCCAGCACCCACAGTGGGTAGCTTATACCCGCGGTAACTTCAGTTCCAGGGGGATCTGATTGTTGGCATTCAGGTATGCCTAGTCCACCCCTGGGACCTGACAGGATGTGTCATCCTTACGTGCACGTGCTCGCCAGTACGCAGGCAGTACTTTGGCCAGCTCAGGGTCCTGACAACATCATGTGCTCATTACTATGTGGTCTCTGTGCACATGCGCTGATTCCCCCCTTTAAAAGGTAGGGCCCTGCCCACCTTCTCTCTCTCTTCCTCTCTCTCTTCCCACGAGACCATGTCTGCACCTCCTCTCTTCCCCTTTTCCCGTCTCTTCTTCTCTTCCTTTCTCTTCTTCTTATTCCTCTTCTCCTCAGCCCTTATCTCTAGAGGCACAGTCTGTGCCTCTTCCCACCCCACCCCCAATAAATTCTCCACNTGAGTTCTGTCATGTGGCATGGCTTTCTAGGGCCCCTTGGCTCCAATCCGCCAAGGCCGCCTTTCCGCCGTTTTTATAACACTGGTGCCCTTTTCTGGCCTCTACAGGCGCCTGCACTCATGTGCACGTACCCACATACAGGCACACACAGAGAGAACTTAAAATAATAATCTTCTTTGTTTGCTTTTATTTTTTCTAGACAGGGTTTCTCTGTTTAACAGCTCTGGCTGTCCTGAAACTTGCTCTGTAGACCAGGCTGGCCTCAAACTCACAGAGATTCACCTGCCTCTGCCTCCCTAGTGCTGGGATTCAAGGTGTGTGCCACCACTGCCAGGCAAAATAAAATAAATCTTAAAACGGCGTGGGAGGGTGGCAAGATAGCTCTTGTTGATTGAGCCTGATAACCTAAATTCAATCCCCAGAACCTATGTAAAGGTGGAAAGAAAAAACAGACTCTGCAAAGTTGTTCTCTGACCTCTATAAACATACAATGACATGTGTGCTCACACATCTCTCTCTCACACACACACAAATAAAAATAATACATAATAATAATATTAATGGAATAATAACAATAAAACAAAGTTTAGAAAAGAATGGGGGAAAGTATAAAATAAAATACTTTGATTGAAAAAAATATACATTGAAAATTAAGGATCCAATACNTTAGGATGACCTAATTCTTCAATCAGATGCAGGTAGTAAGAGTAACCTTACTGGACCCCAGGGAGAGAAAGCACATTGAATCTGGAAATGTAAAATTATCTCCTCTCTTCTCGGAGTAGAACCAAGACCCAGACTCCTGTGATGTGTGCTTTGTCCATTGGGAACACTTCCTAACAGTGCTGGCAGGAGGGGGCATCTTTGCTCCCTGGAAAGTCTTGTAACATTAAACTGGATTACGGGGCATTCTTCCCCTTAAAGCCCTGAGAACACTGTCGGGAACACGGAGGAGAAGACGCAGAGGTGCTGCCTGGAGAGCTACACACATTTCTTAAGTCCCTAATCTTCAAATAAATAGCTTTGCTCTTTCATCTTCTCCGGATGACACCTCCTTTGTTAAAGCTGTCAAACTCTGTGACACCTTAAGCCTGACTGGCTACATTAGTGGGTATGTTGGGGGTGGGGGGTAGGGGCGGAGGTGCTGACCTGGCTGAGTCACAGCTTCCTGTGCATAGGACCAACTCAGCTTGGCAACATTAGCACAGGACCCTTTAAATCCATATTCCTAGCCATGCTATCTGAGTGGACTAGGATGAGACCTATCACTGAGTGGAAGGGTTTGGTGATGTGCCAGGCTCTGTCACTTACTGCAAGCCCAATGGCTGATCTTGGGAACTTTTTTTTTTAACTTCTCTGGGCCCTTGGTTTCACCATTTGTATAAACAAGATGATCAGCAAAGCCACCTCATAGATGGCTGTAGGACGTAAAGGGTTAATGCATGTACAGTCCTGAGAACAATGCCTGCCGTTTAGGAAAAAAGCCTGATAAACACTAGCTGTGTTTTAGAGTGGGCTTTGACAAGGAAGTTGTGGTTAGGAAGATGGCTTTGAGCAGGTTGCTTAATGTGTCTGTGGGTCAGCATTTTTTAGGTCTAAATTATAACGAGAACAATGGGGCTCCCTTATTAGAAAGATGAGAAAGCGACAGAGAGGGAGAAAATGGAACAATAATATTCTTGTGTGGCTATGAGGGGCTCTATGAAGCTTTCTCTGCGACTATTTCCTGGGAAGCCAAACTATTACACTGTGGGGTGTAATGCACATGGACCCCACACTAGTGCAGAATAAATTTTAAAAAGCCTTGGAACTTAGGAAATATTAATGAGGACACAACAACGTAAATCCAAGCTGTCCTGAGGAGGCAAACAACACTTATGTTTAATTAATTGCTGTCACAGGAAACTTCTAAGATTTCAGCTTCTCTTGGAAAAAATCAGACAAGTGTGATAACCAAATCCAGGCTGGGCCTGGCGCAAGGGTGATGTCGCCTTGCATGGCCTCCTCAGTGGTGTGTCACAGACCTAGTTCTACCCTCTTCCTTTCACGGGTGGGAAAAATGGAAGCATCCAGCTTCCCCTCCCCTAGGCCAGAGGCCCTGCCTTTCCACTGAACATCCTCAAATTGAAGCTGGCCTGGCCTCAGGATTGCCTGTGGTTGGGCCCACTCCCAGTTTCTGGTTCTGTAGGTGGCATTTCTAAGGAGTTCCCAGGGAAGGAGCTGGGGCTGGCTCAGGGGTGCACTCTGAGATCGATTGTTTTGCTTTCAATCCCTTTCAATTTGAGAACTCCTCCTGGTGCTGACCTAGCAACAGACTTTGCTTCTACTGATAGTGCCCTGAGTTGCCAGAGTCCTTTCCTCCTTCCCTCTCCTCTTCCTCCCCCTCCTCCTCTTCCTCCTGCCTACTGCTCTTCCTCCTCTATCTCCTCTTTACTCTTCCCTCTCTCTTTCTTCTCCTTTTTTCTTTTACAGTTTTTTGAAATAGCGTCTCATTGTGTAGCCCAGGCTAACCTGGAATTCACCATCTTCCTGACTCAACCTCTTAAGAACTGGGGTTGCAGGTGTGGCACATCTGGCCAGGCACTTTCTTTTATTCTTTTACCACCACCCTCACTTTTCTCGCTTGTCTGTTTACCTCAGGAACCAATCCCAACCCCATAATCTATCCCACTGCCTCACAGTTTCCCCCTCTTCAAGGCCCGGCCTCTTCGGCCAGCCTAGACAGAAGCAGGGACATGCCCAGAAGCACATAACCCTGTCCACCACCATTTGAGGTCCTGTAGCTTCTTACGGGGGGGTGGGGAGAGAGGTTCCAGAACTTTCCAAGTAGGAATGAGGTCTCAGCACTTCATCCTAGAAGTCTTTGCACCCTAGGTACCAAAGTCTTCGAGGATATTTGCGTCTAAATAATCACAGACTGCCTGGTCTTCGTCCTTATCGTTTATCCCTCTTGAACACCTTCTGTCGCCAGGTGCCGAGGAGCGCCTCGGGGCAGCCCGCACCTGTTGCCATACACTCCC
>LZPO01007947.1:575126-585366 GCA_001675575.1 Neotoma lepida
GACTTCCTTTCTGGGAGGGAGAGGAGATGGGTGCTGTTACTCGGGACTGGTCACCTTCTTACTTGGCTTCTAGAGTCACCACCAAGGGGACGGGGTGTTTCTCGAGCCCCGTGTGTTCTTGTGGTTTGCCAATGCCATTGACAGAGCCGCATCCTTATGCCCTCCATTCTTGTTCCTGGCCTGCCAACCGAAGGGGGAAATGGGTGCGTCTGGCTCAGATGGCCCAGGACCCCTACTTCCCACAGCAGCTTGCTGTTGTGTATGGAGAAGGGAGAATCCTTCTCATGGCTTACCCTCAGTGGAGGGGATTGAAGCTTAAGAGCCAAGACCTGGGGGCTCCCACCCACACTGGTCTCACATGACCTGTTTTTCCTTTAGTCCCTGCCTTACCCCAGGCCTTACTAAATTACTACGTCCATCCCTTCACCCCCAGCTTGGCCAGTGGTCAGCGCTTAGAGGATGNGCTCACAGGAATAAACGTGAGACACGATGCCTTGGTTGTACCTGTTTGTGGTTTAGCTTTGCACTTAAACAAATAAACAAAAATGGAAATACATTTGAAAATGATTTGTCATCATAAAAATAAAACAGCCGGGCATAGGGGCTTAAATCCCAGCACTTGGGAGACAGAGGCAGTCGGATTTCTGTGAGTTCGAGGCCAGCCTGGTCTACAAACTGAGTTCTAGGACATCCAGGGCTGTTACACAGAAAAACCCTGTCTCGAAAAACCAAAAACCAAAAACAAGCAATTAATACGGCTGGGTGGGAAGGGGTTGGGAATGAATCAGACTCTCCTTGGAGGGGTAGCTGGGTGAGTTTCCTCAGGCATGAATAAAATAGTAAGGTTGTTTTTCTTCCTCTTATTTTTAAAGAGTGCATTTAATGCCCAAATAATCTAAAATTCTCNGGCCTGTCTTAATTCCCAAATATTTGTCTTTCCTGTGTTCATTAGTAATGGGAATATCTTTAACAAATTGGTGCCTGAGCCTATATATTGTCACTTGTCCTCTTCATATCTGCAGGCCACAGGACCTGTTGGTGTTTGTGTCCCATTTTTTGACATAAATGATCATTCCTAGTATCACAGGTCCTCTCAGACTAGGTGTAGTGTACGCCTTTAATCCCAAGACTTGGGAGGCAGAGGCAGGTGGATTTCTATGGCTTCAAGGCCAGCCTGGTTTACGTAGTTCCAGGTGAGCCAGGGCTATAGGGTGAAACTCTGACCCTTGCTGACAAGTTCATCTGTCCTGATGCTGTGGCATTTCATCACAAATTCTTTGTGATTCCGACACAGACTGAAGACCAGCAGCTCTCCAGGAATCCTTCAGGCCTTTGATGTCAGATTGGGCTACAAAGACATCCGGCTTCACTGACTNAACAAGTAATGGATTCCCAGGCTTTCTATCATCAGTAGCCACTGTTGAACTACCTACCCGAGCACATCCTGTAAGCCAGTCTAATAAATCCCATATANGTGTGTGTGTATGTATATATATTCATAATATATATAATATATATATATTCATTCTATCAGTTCTGTTAGAGAACCCTAGATAATACAATTCATAATATTCCAAAACTCAGAAATAACTGAAGCAGGTATTTTTTTCTGTTTTTTATTATTAAGAAATTTTCTATTTATTTTACATACCAGCCACAGATCTTCCTCTCCTCCCTCCTCTTACCCCCCCAGCCTACCCCCCAATCCCACCCCCCATTCCCTCCTCCTCCAAGGCAAGGCTTCCCATGGGGACTCAGCAGAGCCTGGTACATTCAGTTGAGGCAGGTCCAAGCCCCTCCCCCTGCACCAAGGCTATGCAAGGTGTCCCTCTATAAGCACTGGGCTCCAAAAAGCCAGCTCATGCACCAGGGATGAATCCTGATCCCACTTGAAGCAGGTATTTTCATAGCAAATTTCACTGCATCCATAAAATGGAATCTCATTAATAAAAAGGAAGGGACTTAGAGATGCACACAATGAAACAATGAATGAAAAATGTTAGGGTGAGGAAAAGTTGTCACATAACAAAAACACGCCTACTGTATGACTTTATTTACATGAAATCTCAGAAAAGCGAACTCTCCAAAGCAAATCAGTGATGAGTGGGACTGCAAGGAAGAGTGTATGAGTAAGATTTTGGTGTGTATACACACACACACACACACACACACACACACATACACACAGGATGCATATATATGTGTACATGTATATATACAGGTATATGTACATGTATGTATATATATAAAGATACCTGTATATGTACATATACATATAAAGGTCTTATTTACTTTTATATGTATGTGTGTGTGTGTTTTCCACGTGTGTGCAGTTGCCCACAGAAGTCAGAGAAGGCATCAGATCCCCTGGAACTGGGGGTTACAGGTAGTTGTGAGCCACCTAATGAGAGTGCTGGGAACAAACTCAAATTCTCTGCAAGTACTCTTGATCACTAAGCCATCTCTCCAGCCCAGGTTAACATATTTTTTGAATAAATTATTTAATTTGTGTATTTATGTGCTAGCTGTGTGTCTGTGTGTGTGCATGCGCGCACTCGCTCGTACACACACATTTGTGCTGTGAGGGCACACAGGTTCATTTCCCCTGGCTGCTCAGGATCTGTGATGATAACTGAGTCATCTCCGTGGGATTCGAGTCATCAGTGTTACTCACGGGGACTTTTGCTGAATGCATTCACTCCTCCATNGAAAGAGAAGACACTGCCTAGGAAAAGAGACCGAAGCTGGGCTGGGAGTGAAGCTGAGAACCCGGCCTGAGACAGGTTTGAGCATTTGTTCACTGGGGATCTGACNGATATCAACAATCTCTGCTATGCAAATGAGCACAAAAAAACTATCTTGTCTAGACCAGAAGCCAGAACTCAGTGGGAGGCAGTGAAAGGGTGTGGTGCAGCTGGAGACAGAAGAATTCATTTCATCTGGGCCTGAACAGAACGGGATATTCATTCATCAGACTAGCTCCAGGGAGGCAGGTAGNGACAGAGCCCAGAGGCTAGAAGGTTGCTAAGAGTCCAAGACCAAGGGCTTACAGCCTGTGCCAGGCAAATGTGGCGTGGGAATTAGCTAGCAGGAGAATCTCCACTTTACAAGTCTATTTTCAGTGCTACTCTTTTTTTTTTCCCTAAGACAGGGTCTCATTATATAGCCTAGGCTGGCCTGGAAGTAAAGACCTCCACCTTGTAAATGTGTGCTGCCACACCTGGCCATTCAATATTTTCGATTTCTAGTTAATTGAACTTGAAGTGGGTCTCTGGCTGTTGTACTGTTCTTCTCTCCTCTGTCCAGCTTCCCACTTTTCTAGAGGACTGTCTACAGTCCACCCCACCCCAATCCCTGCAGAACTCGGAGCTTTCCAAGGAAAAGGTCCAGAGACTCCCAAATAGGCACATTATCACCAGCATCAGTATCGTGTCCTGTGCTGCCTCACTTGAAGACATTCTCTCTCCTGTTGAAAGCTGATTCTGGGGCTGGGGAGGTAGCTCGGTTACTAGTGTGCTTGTCTGGCACTCGTGAAGCCCTGGATCAGATCCCCAGCGCCACATAAACCAGGCACGCTGAATGAAATGAGCATGCCAGTATATGTCTGTAATTCTAGCACTCAGGAGACAGGATGACTCAAAGTCTCAAGTTTATCCTCAACTACATAGCAAGTTTTAAGCCAGCCTGGGCTACATGAGACCCTGTCCCAAAACAAACAAAACTCCAAAACTCCAAATGCCCTCTCCTTTTCATTCAGAGAAAAACCCTAAATCCAGATAAATGGCTCCAAGTTCCCACATGATCTGTGCCCAAACGTAATCCCTCGTCTCTGGCTTCATCCCCCACCACTTCCTGTTTTTTTCACATAATGCCAGGCTCACTACCTTCCTAGCATGCTTCTGCCTCAGGGCCTTTGCACTGGCTCCTTCTTCTCTCTGGAAACTGTATGCTTAGCTTCCTTCCTTTAAATTACCTTCTCAGAGAAGTTCCCAGTTCCATCTCTGTTAAATACAAATAAAGCACCACCCCACAACTTTCTGAATCCTCTTGCCTTGTTTGACTTTTCTTTTCTGAATAATTATGACCTGTGATACTGTACAATTGACATGTCAATTATATCTGCTATTGTTCTTTAGAAAGTAAATGCCTTAAGGGTGGAATCTTTGTTTTGTTCATTGGTTTATCTTGGGTGTCTAAAATGCTGTCTGGTATAAATAGGACTCAGTAAGTATTTTCAGAGCTTTATAAAAATCTCATGAAGAGGCAAATACAAAACTTACCTGGCGGGGACGGATCATGACCACAAAGGTGCTTTTCCCAGGGCGAAGCTCATCCATTGCACTCTGGTTATGATTTCCCCCAAATGCAGAGACTTGACTGCATAATTTGTGGTAACAGAGGACTGTCTTCATGCTCTCCCTTGGGGGGGGGGGTAAATACAAGACGGTTCAGCAGGTGAAACAAGCCTAACAACCTGAGTTCAAACCCCAGGACCCACGTGGTGGAAGGCAAGAACTAACTCCTATAAACACATACACAAATAAATAAATGTAACAAAATCTAAATAACTAGATAAATAAATAAAAGGTAAATGCAAACTGTGTGTTGTGGTATCTTTTAAAAAAAGATTTATTTATTTAATGTATTTTATGTATGAAGGTGCTTCCTTCCTGAATGTCCACCTNCACACCAGAAGAGGGCATCAGATCCCATTATAGATAGATGGTTGTGAGCCACCATGTGGGTGCTGGGAATTGAACTCAGGAACCCTGAAAGAATAGCCAGTGCTCTTAACTGCAGAGCCATCTCTCCAGCCCAGTGTTGAAGTACTTGTAATTCTAGAGGAGTTTGGGAAAAATAATAAGACTCTGCATTAAAAAAAATGTTTTTAATAGAATTTGCTCTAGAAGTGTTTTTGTGGTGAAAATGCATCAACATACCTATAGTTTATTTTCAAGTATTTAAGGGATTGTTTGGGTTTTGAATGGCATTTCTAATGCAGAGAACTAAGGAAATCATACTCTGTTGAGATATATACNCTGCCACCTGAAATATGGTCCCTCTCTTGTGAGAAATCCACCCATCCATCTTTCCACCTACCCACTCACCCGTCTACACAANCATGCCTGCATGCATGAATCCTCCCATCCATTTTTCCATCCTTCCTTTCATTCACCTACCCAGGTACCCATCCACCTACCTACCCATCCATCCGTCTATCTATTAGCCCATCCATCATTCTTCCATCCTTCTATCTACCCACTCACCCGTCTACACAATCACGCCTGCATGCATGAATCCTCCCATCCATTTTTCCATCCTTCCTTTCAATCACCTACCCACCCAAGTACCCGTCCACCTACCTACCATCTATCAATCTTTCCATCCATTCATCCATCCTTCCTTCTTCCATCCACCCACCCACCTTCTATCCATCTACCTACCCATGCATCCATTTATTCCTTTTCCATGTACCTTTCTTTTTTTTTTTTTTTTTTTTTTTTTTTTTTTTTTTTTTTTTTTTTACAGAGTTTCTCTGTGTAGCTTTGGAGCCTGTCCTGGAACTCACTAGGTAGCCCAGGCTGGCCTCGAACTCACAGAGATCCACCTGCCTCTGCCTCCCAAGTGCTGGGATTAAAGGCGTGCNCCACCACCGCCCAGCTCATGTACTTTTCATTGGTCAGTTGTATTCTTTCTCCATATGTAACTATTCTGATATGTTAGATGTACATCCTTTTTTATATCTGCTCTTGAATAATATCTACATTTTGGATAAATGTTTTCCCATTATACATATTTTAATCTGTTTATATTTTCTCAGCATGACAAGATATAGCCATCTTGAGCCGTGTATGTCTGGACTACTACTGTTCCAATCATTACAGATGTATCTAACACATGTCATCATTTAGTCCTCTGGTTATGAATACCTGATTGTTTCCAGCTATCAGAGCTCACAAGCAACCTCCTATGTAGGTGGGACAGTTTCTAGGCCGTATACACCAGACTCTCAGGCCTTCAGGACGGCTGCATCAGTCCCATTCCCACTATTTGTATATGACAGTTCCTAAGTCCACACTCCCTCAGCCATACCTGGTTATTATCCAGATATTTTATTTTTGTTAGTGTAATATCAAAAGAGTGTTTTCTGGGGCTGGAGGGATGGATCAGTGGTTAAGAGCACTGGCTGCTTTTCTAGAAAACCTGGATTCAATTCCCAGCATCCACGTGTGGCCCAGTTAAAAAATGGATCTTCCCACCTCAAAGATAGCAAATGCATCTGGAGAAGAGAAGTCGGGAGGACCAAGAGTTCAAGGCCAGGCTGAGCTACACAGTGAATCTCTGTCTCAAAACTTGTAATAGACATTTGGACTGAAGTGAAAATTCAAAGTTAACTTACAAAAAAAACGAAATTACTATTACCTTTCTACAGCAGCACTAATTAACCAGAAAAATAGTAAATAGTAAAAATAAGGTATTTGCAACAGCAACAAACAAGTTGAAAGACATCATCCTACTCTGCTTTCTATTGTTGTTGTTTTTTAAGATTGATTTATTATGTATACAGAAGAGGGCACCAGATCTCATTACAAATGGTTGTGAGCCACCATGTGGTTGCTGGCAATTGAACTCATGACCTCTGGAAGAACAGTCAGTGCCCTTAACCTCTGAGCCACCTCTCCAGCCCTCTATTTTCTATTGTTGTGATAGAGACCGTGGCTGGGATGGCTATTGTTGGTTGTCAACTTGACTACATCTAGAATTAACTTAAACCCAAGTGGCTGGGCACACATATGAGGGATTTTTTTTAATTAAATCATTAGTTTACAGAAGAAATACTGAGGNTCAGAGAAGTGAAGTCACCTTCCTAATGTTGCACAGCATTACAGGCAGCAGAGGTAAAATCAGCACTCAGAGCTGCCTCGTTTATAATGCTGCCCTCTGTTGGCAGATCTTGGGAAAGCAGTAGTTCTGAAAGCCCTCTTTTGAATTCTGGTTCCTCCACGCATTTGCTGCCCAGACAAAGCCAGGTAAGGTTAAAATTAGTCTGTTTTACTTATCAATTATTCTGTGTTATTCGTTCATTCATTCATTCACTCATTCATTCATTCAGCTTCTTGGAGACAGGGTCTCTCTATGTAGACAACATTGGCCTCAAAAGCTTAATCCACCTGGTTCAGTTACCAGTACTGAACTTTATTATGTGCNGGTAACTTCACCCGTTACCTCATGTAGTGTAGTCACTACAACCACTCTCAAAAGATGATTATTATATAATCTCCTTTTTTTTCCAGGCAGAAACTGAGACTCGTGCTGGGCTATGTGATGCAGGCCTATAACTGCAACACTCAGAAGCCAAAGGATCATGTGTTTAAGGCCTGCCATGGCTAGATGAGACTTTCTCACCAAACAAAAACAAGAAGCCACCAACTGAGGCAGAGGCAAAAGGGATCTCACCAAACCTGAGGCAACACTAGTTTACATAGTGAACCAGGCTATCTTGGGCTATACAGCAAGGCCCTATCTCGAACACAGAAACAAAAACAAAAACAAAAATAAAAAAGACATTTTACAGAAAGGCTGGCTATGTTCAAAGGGCCAGATGAGGGGCTGAGAGCAGGTGTGCCATGTTTATTCATTGTGTGTGTGTGTGTGTGTGTGTGTGTGTGTGTGTGTGCGCGCGCGCGCATGGGTGCGCACATGCATGATCCGTGCCTGCATAAATTTATGTGCACAATGTGTGTGCGGGTGCCTGAGGAGGTCAGAGCTTGTCTGATCCTCTGAAACTGAAGTTATAGGCAGTTGTTAGCCACCTGCGTGTGTGCTCGGAACCAAACCTGGGCCCTGTGCAGGAGCAGAAAACTCTTTTAAGCTCTGAGCCATCTCTCCAGCTCCCATTCATTCTTTTTTTTTTTTTTAAATAGTGTTTACTTGATGCTGGTTGAACTGCAGGAAATATAGAACTGGCTCTTAGGAGTCACTAAGCTGAAATTAAGTGTTAAAATTTCTTTTGGTTTGTTTTCTGGGACAGTCTGTGTATCATGGTGGGTCAGAAGAATTGGAACTCACTGTGTAGATCAGATTAGCCTTAAACTTACAGTGATCCTCCTCCCTCCATCTCCCATATGCTGGGATTACAGGTTCCTCTGCCTGGTTTATACAGTGTGGAGCTCAAATGAATGCCAAGCAAGCACTCTACCACCTGAGCCACATGTGAGCCCTAGTAATATAACTTTTTCACTTATTTATTTGATATATGTATGTGTTCACACATTCATACCGAAGCATGTGTGTGGACATTTTAAGGACAATTTACACAAGTTGATTTTTGCCTTTCNCTTTGTGGGACCTGGAGATTGAACTATGATCATTAGGCTTCAAGGCAAGGGCTGGGGAGATGGCTCAGCACCCACAGGGCAGTTCAACTGCCCATAACTCCAGTTCCAGGAGCTCCAATACCCTCATCTGACCTCCATGAGCACCAGGCACAAATGTGGTGTACAGACATACACATGTGTTTAAAATAAATCTAAATAGATTAAAAGCTTTTTAAAAAGGCAAGCACCTTTACCTGCCGAGCCATTTCACTGGGCCCTGAGTGTTGTCACTTTGAAACCACACTTTTTCAATTAATCTTTGTAAGGTAGCTTGAATATGAAATGTCCCTACAGGCCCATGTGTTAAACATTTGACCCCTAGATATTAGCTCTATTTGGGGAGGTTATGGGACCTACAGGAGGTGGGACCAAGTTGGAGAAAATGGGTCTGTGGGAACCTCAAGCCCTGGAACAGTCCTGGCTTATAGTCTTCTTCCTGTCCTCCATAGGTGAAGCAATAGGTGAAGCATAGGTCTCTGCTATAGGCTCCCAAGCTCACGGGGCCAAATGACCATCTACTGAACCCTCTGAAGCCAGGAGCTGAATCAGAATTCATTTAAGCTGTTCCCTCAGATACTCGGTCATAGTTAAGATAAAGAAGACTAATAGAATATGTACACTGATACTGACCAGCATTCTTCATTCTTGCCTGGAGTTCCATGGAGGTCATTGAGAAGATTACAAGGCTCCCAGGGATGTTGATCCATAGCTCCCGCAGCTCAGGACAGGCTCTGTGTGACTCTCAAAGTCTAGCAACAATACGAGAGTGTAGGTTGCTTCCTTTGACCTGGATACAAGAGGCTAGTTCATTAAATTAGCCAATTCTAGTCTTTCCAAGACCCAAGGACTGGGTTCAGATGCAAGCTCTAGAGTAAGTTTCAACCACTAGCAGCTATTTAGGTGGATCAGAGACAGGAGAGACTCGGCTTTATCCTAGCCATCTGTCCCAGAGGGCCACTGAGCATTTGTAGACAGTCTCAGCTACATCACCTGGACATTCTGCATGGATGCCTGGAAAGCCTTGTCCCTGCCACCCACACAAATCTGCTTGATGACTGGGCCCAGTGGGGAAGGGCTTTGCCTGCATGCTGGGTAGAAGTTGTCCTGCCAGAGAACCCTGGCTTTAATTAAAGTCATTAATGAGGACAAAGGGGAGACAATTGCCCTCGTTAGGCCCCTTCTACCAGAAGGCTGGGCTGTAAAACATAGTGGGTCAGTCAGGAGTCAACACTACAGAAGGCTCTGCACTGGCAATTACTCCCAAATCAATTTCTGTTTGGCCTCTGGAGTGACCAGCCATGTGGATATGCCTAGGAATGAGGGTGTGGGACCAATGTTGAAACTGGAAGGATCCCAAGTGAGTCAGGAATAGAGAGCCATCCTACTTCCCCACCTCCTCCATGTAGCACGTTTGTGTAGCCCCTCCAAGCTAAGATGGCAGAGCTAAGATCATCTGTCTGCTTTCCTGAGACTGTCTAATGTCTGATGAGTCACTAATTTCCTTTTTTTAGGGGGTGGGGTGGGGTTTTGAGACAGAGTTTCTCTGTGTAGCCCTGGCTGTCCTCCCTCTGTACATCAGGCTGGCCTTGAATTTGGGGATCCACCTGTCTCTGCCTCCCTAGTGCTGGGATTAAAGATGTGTGCCATCACACCAGGCTACTAATTTCCTTGAAGGCTAGCCCTTTCCCTAAAATCTCTCTGTAATAACACCAGCTACCATTTATGGAGTGTTTAACACGTGTCCACCAGGGACTATGGAAATTTTCTCTTCTTCTTTCTTCTTCTTCTTCTTCTTCTTCTTCTTCTTCTTCTTCTTCTTCTTCTTCTTCTTCTTCTTCTTCTTCTTCTTCTCCTCCTCCTCC
>LZPO01007947.1:585386-596613 GCA_001675575.1 Neotoma lepida
CTTCTTCTCTCCTATTAACTCTTCTGCTAATCCTAAGAGCTGAAGAATTTTAAAAAAATTTAGTGGTTAATTTGGAAACTCAAACTAAATGAGCTTCACTAATTGTTGTGGGTGAGTCAGGATGTCTCAGGCCTGGAACCATAGCGGGCACTTGTTCTGCTTTCTAGAGGGACTGGCCTGCCAAATGGGCAGTGCCTGACCTTGTGACTACCTTACAGTAGCTGCAGGAATGCACACTAAAAGGCAGACACTTTGGAATTCTGCAACCTTCTGCTATTGTGTCCTAATTTTTGAAGAAGAATCTTCCTCTTTTGCCCAAAGCAAAATCTTCGAGNTTCAAAAATCAGATCCAATGGTGGTGGCACACACCTTTAATCCCAGCACTTGGGAGGCAGAGGCAGTTGGAGGCCAGCCTGGTCTACAGAGTGAGTTCCAGGACAGCCAGGACTACACAGAGAAAACCTGTCTCAAAAATGGAAAGAAACAAAACAAAACAAAACAAAACAAAGAAACCAAACAGAGCATGACACAGGACCAAGTGGCCTGTCTCAGACCCCATGGTGCTATAAAGCTATTCATATGGTGCACAGTGGTGCCTGGGCCATCATGCTTTGGCAATCCTTAACCATGGAGTTTGAAATTGGAGGATATCCACATAGGCAACTGCGGACCCACAGCTGCTGCCACCCTCTGCCTCCTCAGAATCCCTCTTTAGCAATCTGTGTGGCAGCTCCAGACATCCCTGCTTGCAGTAAACATGACCTTGGCCTTCAGCAGCCGACANGACATTGACATTTCTGTAAACACAATTGTGTTTTCAGTCTCTGACTGAATCCTGTTACTCAGATCTAGCAGGCGGCAGGCCTCTGTTTACCTGTAAACAGCAGCCCCACTCCCAGGCCGAGACCTTGGGATGCTGTTTGTTTGGATTACTTTACAGGAAGAGGAAAAGATGCTTGGTGACAGGCTGCTTGCTGCCTTTTTCTCTCACATGGGGAAGAACAGGATCTCTCCTGCTCTCTCCAGGTGCACACATCGATTCCTGCCCCAGACCATGGAGCAGCTCTGGAATAACACTGAAGAATCTGGTGGAAGTCATCTAGAAATAAATGTCTGGTGCCCCATCGAGCAGTCTCATGGATTCCTTGCCTGTCCACGGGGATTCATAAAGAAATCAGACCTCGGGCCACTGAATAGTTAATTTCCTCAGTGCTGTGAAAGGATGCCTGACACAAGAAATGCGGGAAAGAAGGGTTTCTTTTGGCCCACAGTTCCAGGGTACAGTCTGTTATGAAAGGAAAGCATGCCTGCAAGAGCTTGAGGAGGCCTGCCAGTTTGCATCCATAGTCAGGAAGCACAGAGATGAACGCTCTGCTCAGCTGGCGCTCTCCTTCTTATCCAAACCTCAGCGTATGGGATGATGTCACCTCATTCAGGATGGGTCTTCTCCACTCTGTCAGACCTTTCTGGAATATCCCTCCTAGGCACAACCAGAGATGTGTTTCCATGGTGATTTGTTGTTGCTTGTCTCTGTGCATGCAGCCCTGGCTGTCCTGGAACTCCNTCTGTAGTCCAGGCTAGCCTTGAACTCAAGAGATCGGCCTGCCTTAGCCTCCCGAGTGCTGGGACCACCCAGCTCCATGGTGATTCACTCTCACAGCCTCACAGTCCCTGTGTCCTGCTGTTGTAAGTCACTTGTAGTGGGCGGGAGAGTGTTGTGTCCTTTTTAATACATTTCCATATGTTTGTCCTGAAGTCTTTCTACAATACTTCTGCGGTTTAGGTCTGGGTTTTTTTTTTAGTGAGTGCATTTCTTTTCTCCCAGTTTAAATTCTAGCTACAAAGCTGTATTCTTTAACAGAATGATTAGCTCATAAAATTTGTAGTTACTTGGTTAAATAAAAAAAGAAAGAGAGAGATATGGTTATTGGGCCAGAGAGATGACTCAGTGGTTATGCAAGCTTGCTGCTCTCGCAGAGGTTCTGAGTTCAATTCCCAGCAACCCACACTGGGCAGCTCGAAACTTCCTGTAACTCCAGCCTCCAGAGAACCTGATGCCCTCTTCNGGGCACCCTCCTTGGACACCCCACATACATGGTACACACACATAAATAAAAATAAATATACAGTTATTAAATATAAACTTCAGCTTTCATTAAATCTGGCAACTGCAAACACACAGCTTAACTGGCCTCTCTTTTCCCACAAAGCTAAATTGCCAGGGATTGTGATTGGGAAACTTAAGGTTTCACAATATAATACAGTAGATTACAGTAGAGTAGAATACAGCAGATTACAGTAGAGCAGAATACAGTAGATTACAGTAGAGCAGAATACAGTATAATACCGTAGATTACAGTAGAGTATAATGTATAATACAGCAGATTACAGTAGAGTATAATACAGTAGATTACAATACAGTAGAATACAGCAGATTACAGTAGAGCAGAATACAGTATAATACAGTAAATTACAGTAGAGTAGAATACAGTAGAGATGATCATGGTAATTTCTCTCGTCTCCCTTGCCTTTGAGAAAGTGGAAAAGCAGGTTAAAGAATTTATTCTGATTAGATAAGAAGATTGAGAAAAGGGAAATGAAGAAAGGAAATGAATACACCAATAAGTTGGAGGTGTAGATCAGGTGTACTCTCAGGTTTTTGTCATAACAACAAAAAGGTAACACACTATGGCTCAAATATCAAGCTTTAAAAAAAAAGAGGTTGGGTGTGGTAGAGCACACCTTTAGTCCTAACACTTGGGAGGCAGAGGCAGGCAGATATCCGTGAATCCGAGGCCAGCAGGATCTACATAGTGAGTTCTAGGACAGCCAGAGCTACATAGTGAGACCCTGTCTCAAAAACAAACTGACAGGGCTGGAAAGATGGCTCAGCAGTTAAGAGCATTGGCTGCTCTTCCAGAAGACCTGGATTTAATTTCTAGCACCCACATGGTAGTTCATAACTGTTTGTAACTCTAGCTACAGGGGGACTGGAGAGGTGGCTCAGAGGTTAAGAGCACTGATTCTTCTTCCAGAGGTCTTGAGTTCAATTCCCAGCAATCACATGGTGGCTCACAACCATCTGTAATGAGATCTGGCGCCCTCTTCTGTATACATAATAAGTGAAAAACTCTAGCTACAGGGGATCCAACACCCTCACACAGATACACATGCAGGTAAGACACCAATGCACATAAAACAAAAATAAATCTTTAAAAAAAATACATTACATTACACACACACACACACACACTGAAAGAAAAAGGGAAAAGATACCAGGCAAATCCTACCCTAATGAGAGCTAATATATTTACATATATTAATATTCACAAAATTATTTAAGATGTAAAAGTAGAGATTGTNAAAAATATGATTAAAAGGATTAATTATAAAATAGTATAATAATGAACACTTAATAACATAGCTTCAAAATATATATATAGTAGGGGTTGAGACTGTGGCTCAGTGGTAGAAAATTGTCTAGCATATCCAAGGCCTTGGTTCCATTCCNGAAAGAAAGAAAGAAAGAAAGAAAGAAAGAAAGAAAGAAAGAAAGAAAGAAAGTAAAAAATTCTAAATTATATGTGTCTGTGTATAAATGTTTAAAGATTTACTTTTATTTGTGTGTATATGTATGCCACTTACATTTAGATGCTTGAAGAAGCCCAAAGAGGGTGTTGGATCTCCAGGAGCTGGAATTACAGGTGGTTATAAACTACCCTATGTGAATGCTGAGAACTGAACTTGGGTCCAGAGAAGAGCAGCAAGTGCTCTTAACTGCTAATTCATCTCTCCAGCTCTCTCCTCTCTCTGTCTCTGTCTCTGTCTCTGTCTCTGTCTCTGTCTCTGTCTCTGTCTCTGTCTCTCCCCGTGTGTGTATGTGTACATATGCATTTGTTACATATAAATATAAAGAAAACTGAGAATTCTAGGAAGACATTGAAGGTTTCACTGTCACTTTGAAAAGTTTCAACAGATGACTCTTAGTAACAGTAGGTCAAACAAACAAGCAAAAATACAAAAGTTTTGAACTGTATAATTAACAAGCTTGAACTAAAGGACATATATGGAAGTCTATACCAAACTATTAGAGAATATACATTCTTTTCAATCATAAACATAACATCTACAAAATGTGTCCTGTAGTTGGCCATGCAGTAAGTCCCCAGCAAATGAGGAGTGGTGGGTATAGTGCAGANAGCTGCTTCCTCACAGGCACACAATAAGGCAGAGACGCTGTTCAAACGGGAATTATAGTTCTAGGGGTTTGTGATGGACCCTGGGATTCAGTTTTTTGATTGATCTTACAGGTGCTATATGATCCTGCTGGAATGCAGACTACACTTTCAATCCCAAGGATTATAGGCAGTGTTCTTTGCTTCTGCCTTAGTTTGTGTTCCCCTAGAAATGGACCCTAAGACCAAGATTCAAGACCCACTGTGTACTTTGTTGGTGAGGGCAACATCAGGTAGGATTGAGACAGTGAAATGGGACAAAAAAGCAGCCAGGAAGGGTAGACTCTCAGATATTCTCATTTTAATGGGTTGGAGAAATGGCTCAGTGGTTAAAAGCACTTGCTGTTCTTGCAGAGGACCTAGATTTGGTTCCCAGTACTCCCATTACAACGTCCAACTGTCTGTAACTCCACTTCCAGGGAGTCTGACACCTTCTTCTGGTCTGTGAAGGCAGCGGNAATGTACATGATACATGCAAGCATTCCTACATACACGTAAAATAAAAGTAGTTTATGAAGAAGGAAGGAAGAGGCCCAACAAGACGGCCAGCTGGTAACTGAGCCACCTTGTTGGTAACTCAGATGACTGAGTTCATCCTGGGTTCCCCCGAGTGGAAGGAAAACTAACTCCCTAGAGTTGTCCTCTGACCTCTGTGCAAGCATGGCACAGGGGCACGCACAAATAACAAACAAATAAAAAAATGCAATTTTTAAAAGGAAGGGTTATTTTGGTTCTGTTTAAAAGGGAGGGGAAGACTTGGTGGTGGTGGCAGCAGGGAGCAGCAGGTCACATTGCATCCACAGTCAGGAAGCAAATAGAAAGTGGACCCAGGCTCCTGATCTCTGCACTTATGATTAGGTAACTGTGCACACAGCACCCATGCAGGGATACATCACAGGCTGCCTCATTATCCGGCCTCACAGTCAATGTATCCATCAGGTTCATTCATTTGACAGCTGTCTGTACCTCCCAATGGCCACCGGCCTAACGACATTCTACCCTCTTCATTTTACAGCTGAGACTCCAAGATTCGGAGAGGCTGTGCACTTTAACCAAATCCTCTCCTCATTGCAGGTGCCTGGCCCAGGCTCCGACAAAGCTGCGTCTGTGTTTTCTATTCCTTCTTCCAACTAAGACTCGTGCCCCCTCAGCTATGTTCCAAAACGTTATTTTCTTCACCAAAACGTATCTGTTCTGGTTACTATCGATCAAACATCTCTGTTAAGAGACAGAATCAAAAAAAAAGAGAGAGAGAGACAGAATCAAAGTTTACAATTTAATGAGGAAGCTTTTTCCTCATGAGGCTGTAATGCGAGCCCCCAGGGAATGGGATGGGAAACCCCATCACCGGTGTCAGTGTTTGGGGGTGTGTGTAGGGGGAGAACGGAAGAGATCGGGTCACTTGGGATAAGCCTTCCTGAAGCATCCAAAGATCCTGCTTTGGGGCCCCTGGGGGTCACTGATGTTGCAAAGTCCCAGGCCCAGGAGGCCCTCCTCCCTCCGTTCCCTTCCCCTCCTCTCCAGGAAGCTCAGCCCTCAGCTAGACAGCTCTGTTACCCAATACTCAGCCCCGAGCAGCCAGCCACTCTGTGGATGGTGTCGGTGATCTCATTAGGGCGAAGGAGATGAGTCAACAGTCCCACAAAGACCTTCTGGCCTGCAATCTGAGAAAGGGTTCAAGAAGAACAAAGTGAAGAGCGGCAATGTAACCAAGAACTATCTCTTTATTGCTTTTGGGTTGTTTAAGGGGGTTTTAAAGGATTAAGGCTAAAGAAATGTTGACTGTAGGCAGAAGAGAAGGTGTCAGTTGAACAGAATAGAGGCCTTTGTGCTGACTAAGAGGAGCAGCACATTTGAAAGAAAATCTCCACAGCCCAGGCAGCTCTCAGGGGGAAGGGAGGGCTGAAAAGGAATGCCAGTTCCCAGGCCTGTGAGAAAAGGTAAGGCAGAGAGAGGCCTTTGCCAGTTACAGGCCAGAAGGCCAAGACCACTAGACTCCCAGGCTCTCATGGTCAATCTCCTTACCAAGTCTTTCTGTTATTTCATTTGTTGTTACTGTGTGCGTATGATAGAGGGAGGCACATTTGAACGCCAAAGTGCCGGTGTCACTATCAGAGAACACCTCTGTGGAGTCAGTTCTCCCCTTCCACCTTTCTGTGGGTCCTAGGGATTGAACTGGCGTCAGCAGCAGTCTAGTATAGTAAGGGCCTCTGCACAGTGTGCCATCTCACTGCTAGCCCTACAGACTGTTGACCAAAAGCCTGGGAGAAAATTCTGCGAATAGCAGACACCAAGAATGACTGTGCCCAGGAGATTGGGAAGTGGTGCCAACACATGCAGGGAACTGGGGGGTCACAGTGATTCCAGACCTAACCTGGTGACAAAGGTTCGCATCACAGCTACAAAGGAGACTGAGGTATGGGGACTGAGAGCGCAAGGCTTGCCTGGGCTACTAAGTGAGACACTGTGTGGAAATAAAGCCTAAAAAGAGGGCTGGTGATGTAGCTGGGCATGTGTGAAACCCTACGTTCAGTCCCTAGTTCTGGAGGGGGAAATGTGGCTATAGACTAAAACAAAAATCAATTTCAATAACTCGTATAAGACCTCCCTAGCGTACATATAATGGTTCTTTCCTGATTCTTTTTTTCCCCCCTCTGGTTTTGTAATATCTTCTTCATGTAGAACTTACTACCTGAGCCTGCATCCCTCTGACTATCTCTCATAGCAGCAGCCTGCTTCCCTCTAACGGTCCTCCTGCACTCTTCATATGTTGCCCTCTTATTATCTGGAGATATTTCCTCTTACAGACACTACGAGGACAATCTCCAACAGGACCAGGAGGGGATTTCCAGTGAGGAGAAATGTCCTTGCCAACCCCTTCTCTGTCCCACCTGCTTCACACCCACAGTCAAAGGCATAAGAACCGATAAGGGCTCTGGGCAAAAGAATGATTTATGCTTTTCTTTCAAGTGAACAGCCTCAAAAAGTCCAATAATACTTCCTATGTTTATCCTTTCCCAGATGTTATGCTGCTATTCTTTTTGCAAGCCTGCCAGGTAATACTTGCCTCTGTGGGGGAATCCACCATAGGAATAGAGGTGGCAGGTCTTGTTTGTGTGTATTGGGGGGGTGTTGCCTGTCTGCCTTCGATCTTCTTTAAAAGCTATACAGTGTTGGGGGTGTGGCTCAGTTGGTAGAGTACTTACTTAGCATGCATGAGGCCCTGAGTTCAGTCACTAGCACTACATAAAACTAGTCATGGTGGCCAATGCCTATAAACCAGACACTAGGGAAGTGAAGAAAAAGAGCAGAAGTTCAAGGGCACAGGCTGGGATGTTGCTCAGTAGGCAGACTGCTTGCCTAGTAGGCCATGGACCCTGGGTTTAAACCCTAGTGCCACACAAACCCAGCGTGGGGACACAGACCTGTAATCCTAGCACCAGAGAGGTAGAGGCAAGGGAATGAGAAGTTTAAGGTTATCCTCAGCTAAGTAGCAAGTTTGAGGCCAGCCTCAGCTGTCTGAGACCCTGTGTCTAAGGAAAGGGAGTGGAGAAGAGAGAAGACAAGAGGGGATGAGAGAGGAAGAGGGGAGAGGAGGGGAGGAGAGGAGGGAAGAAGGCAGGGGAGGAGAGAGGAAGAGAGGGAAGAAGGGGGGAGGAGAGGAGAGGGGAGGAGAGGAGGTTTGCTAAGAAGGTGGCTTTTGGAACAACAAAGAAAGTGCCAATTCCTTATTTTCTTACACAAAAAGTCTGTCTAAGTTTTAATTTAATAATTTAAAGTATAACATTGTCTTATTGTCTTACCCCTCCACACACATGCACCCTTTCCAAGGCATAATGAACAAAACTGTGTACTGAAGGTGTGCAGCGTCATGGTGTGACACACATATATACATAGTGTGTGTGTGTGTGATACAATCTGATCACCCCCCTCTAATTTGACAAGGTATCTTTATCACTCATTCATTACTCACACACAAGTTCCCTCCTTCATTCATAAATATGGATGGATACCTGCTCCACAAGGGTCCACATCCTCTGGTTGCTATGACAGCCCATGGAGTACGGTGGACAAGATGATAATCTGTGCAGATAAGTGATTAGAACCACAAGCGCTATCGAGGCAACAATTACCAAAGTCAGATAAATGAACACTATTGACGTCTAAGCAAGGGTAGCATCNATTACCCCCCAGCTGCCAGTGCCAGCATGTGTGTGCCAGTGTGTGAGTGTGGTTGTGTACTGAGGATGCTCAGATGCACTCAGCAAATTGCAAGCACACAGAGATGTATTATAACCTACAGTCGCCATCCTGTGTGTTAGTTCCTAGAATTTTCCATCTTGGAATTGGTTTGTACCTTTTGATCATTTGTACCTTCAATCCCATTTTCTTTAGCATGACCTCCTCCCCGCCCCCACTGCTGATAACGTCCATCTACCCTCTGCTCAAGGAAGTTTGACTTTTGTAGGTTCCATATTTGAAGGACACAAAAGTATTATCACTCTGTATGTTCCTTATTCCTCTTCATATAATGCCCTCTAGGTTCATCCATATTTGCAAATGACAGTGCTCTCTTCTTACGATAATGGAATAATACTTATATATGTAAATCGNATTTGAAATCTGTTCCTCTACTGATGATCTTTGAAGTCAGTTCTGTATTCGGTTATTGTGAAGGGTATCTTGGGATGAGTGTAAGCTACAGACATCTTTTGGGGTATTGAGCTCTTTTACTCTGGTTATGCATGCAGGAGTAGAATGGCTAACTAGACCCTATGGTAGATCTCATTTTAATTTTTGAGAACNCTCCATAGTGGCTGTCAATCATATTCCCATTAATTGCACCAAGGTTCCCATGTCTCAGAAATTTCACCAACACCTGTAACTTCTTATCTTTTGGATAACAGACATGAAGCATGTCTCACTGGAGAAACTGTAACATGTCCCAAAGGAAACATACCTGAATATTTTTATGCCTCTGAGCTGATGTGTGAGTACAATATTGAATGTAGTCTGGGTGATGGCTAAGGTGTTGATCTCATCTTAGGTTAAAGCCTGGTTTTCTTGTGTTGATCCAATACTGTATGCAATATCATTGTTCCCAACTCAGTATAAATATCTGTGTCAGTGACCACACAAAGACACTGACTTCAACAAATTCTAACAGTTTGCTCTTACAAAAAATGTACAGCNTAGTCAGTTCAAGGTTAACAGGTTAACTGTGCAGCCTATGGACGCTGTCAGTGGACAATCCAGCTCCCACCTCAAAAGAAATAAGAGCCCCTTTATCCTGGAGCCGAAGATAAGTGGCTTTGGCCTAGGAACAAGGGTCCAAGTTACCCCAAATAATATGTTCCAACGTGGAAACAATTTAATGAAATGCTTATTGTTACAGAATAGCCGAAAATCAAGTCACTTTTCAAATATGTGTGTAGAAACATGCCCTTCAACTTCAAGGTTGGTAAAAGAGTTGGCGGTCTGCATTCCAGAAGGTTTCACCTGATAGCCACAGGATGTTAGGTCAGACCCAGAAGCAGGTAATGAGTGGCTATAAAGGGGCTCAAAGATAGCACAAGATAAATTTGGCTCTGGATCTGCAACATTCCAACTCTCCTAAATCACAAAATTCTTATCAGTCAAGCTTATGGAATCTTTATCAGGGCCATGGCTTCCCCCTCCCCCTCTAAGGAACTTAAGTTCACAGAACACCGTTCAGCCTTTTTGCTTCCTGTCCACTTAGGGGAACACTGCAAGGCCTTGTTGTGAAGGCAACTGGGAATGAAGTCCTTAGAATTCCAGAAATTCTCCAATTGCNACATTGAAACTAATTATTGACTCGGGTTTGGAGCTCCTTGGGCCAGGAGCCCCTTAGCCCAGTACCACTGAGATTGTTTTTCCTCTTCCCCACATTGTGTCTTATAGTAATTGAAAGAAAATTGTTTTATTTCTTTTTTTTTTTTCAGTTTTGAAGCTCAAGGTTCAGGTTCACAGGAAGGATTCCATCCTTTGTACCAGTACCATGCTCCCTGGGCATTGCAGAACCTATCCACTTTCACCTGTGTGAGAAAAGCCAGGCCATGTCTCCGTATTTACGTGTGTCCTGGCTGATTTTCAGAGATCCCATTCCCTCTCTCAAAGTCAGAGCCATCAAGTCAGACCCGTTANGCAGAGCGCCATCAGCAACTGTTCCCGGCTTTTAATTCTTTTACCATGCAAAAAAAATTACTGTTAGCTTTTTGTGCTATGCAAAACAGGCAGCTGGCGTGGATTTGGTACATATGTCATGCTTGGCTGTCCCCTGTTGTAGACAGTGAGGCATTATTGTGGGTCCGTATGTTTTTCTGAACGGTAAGGAAGGAGAAACTGTACCAGATGGCGGATATCAGGGAACCCCAAGGAGCCCTTGCTCCATCTGAACNATGCCAGGGGCCTTGCTTGCTGTTCCTCACNGAGTCTNGGAGACAAAAATTATGCTAACCTACCAAATTATTATTATAAGTAGGATCAAAGCNGAAGGATGCTCCACAGACATGTCAGGACATTTTAAATTGTTAGAAACACCTGTTCGCTTAAACTTGCCTCTGTGGAGAGTGTCCATGGCAGTACAACAGCAAAGAAAAACTGTAACTTAGAAATGCTTCCTGCTTCTAAATTAAAAATACCTGTGAATACCTGTGGGCCTCACCATCTTTCATTGCTTGNGACATCACTCCTTACGTGATTAATCTGTAAGTCTGTACTGGACGCCTGCCCAGTACCAAGGAGGGTCCCAGGCGGCAGGGACACTTGTTAATAAAGCACTGTCGCTCCTGTCCAGCAGGGGGAGCTCGCGGACTAGAGGCGCTAACAGACCTATGTCTAAAGCGTTGTGAAAAACTACAATAAACAAAGTTTTTTTTAAAAGCACTAAAAATTAGCTACTGTTTGAAGGGAATAGAATGGTGGTAAAATCTCTGAAATGAATAGAGAGTGGGACGGACGGAGGAAGCCGC
>LZPO01007947.1:659229-680709 GCA_001675575.1 Neotoma lepida
ATAGGCTATGATGTCACATAGCTTAATTTAAAAATTTAAAATATTTGTGTGTGTGCCTGGTTGTATGTATGTGCTGATATCACATGTGCAGGAGCCCAAGGGGGTCAGAAGAAACATCAAATCCCCTGGAACTGGAGTTCCAGCTGTGAGCCCCCATGTGGGTNCTGGGAACCCAATCTGGTTCTCTGTAAGAATAGTATATATACATTCTTTTGGGGGTGTGTGTTTTGTTTTGTTTTTTCAAGACAGGGTTTCTCTGTGTAGCCCTGACTGTCCTAGAACTCACTCTGTAGCCCAGGCTGGCCTTGAACTCAGAAATCCACCTGCCTCTCTGCTTCCCAAATGCTACCCCATAGCCTCATCTTGAGTCCTGGTTTGAGCACTTGCCTGAAGTGGCTACTTAGATCAATGATCAGGCCTGGTTATAGAAACTCCCAGGTGGGGTAATAACTCTAATTCATTGTTGTTAGGAGGGCTGATAGTGAGAAGTTAGTCAAATAGGTGTTCAAACAATGCCACCTTACAGATGGGTCAATGGTGACACTTGCCTTTTTTAACATAATAAAGGGCCGTTCTTTAGGCCTCCTGGAGAGGAATTCAGGAGGGCACCAGTCTGTTCGGCCTCTTTGTGTTTTGTTCCCAAATCTGGCAGGAAATTCCTTTTCTCGGCGGTGCCAGCCTAACCCCACCTAACCGCACACCCCAGTTGACAGCTTTCCATGACAAAGACAAAGCCAAAGCCAGGGCTCTAGCCTACAAGCCAGCCGACCTCCTGCCCCGTGAGAGCGCCAGGGGTTTCTTTCTCATTAATGACCTCAAAGTTTCAGCCCCAGAAACAGTAGGAAAAAAAGACAAAAGCCAACTAGGCTAAAGACAGGTGCTTTGAATCCTCAGAAGGCAGGGAAGGCCCTGGGAATCCCCTCTGAAGTTCGGGAGTCTTTTGTGTTCTTGGCCTGCCTTGGTTTGCCTAGGGAGGGATTCGGGAGCACAGTTGGCCGCAGAGAGGGGGAGGCTGCATAGCTGTTTTCAAAGCCTCCTCAGCTGCCTTTTCTCAGGAAGTTCATGAGTGATAGAGGATTTTAAAATGTCAAGATGAGAGATCATGGGGGCACAGCACTCGGAATGAATGAACAAAATTTAACGTCAGCTTCTGCTACACAGTGAGTTTGAAGGCCAGCCTGGGCTTCAAAAGACTATTTCCAAAACCCAAAATATATGTGCAAAGATGGAAATGTAAAACCTGCTTATTAGTTCCCCAAACTCTCCTGCTCTACTGTATTTCAAAGGGCACAGCAGGTGACAGAAAGCGGAGACACATTAACCTCAGCCTGGGCTGCAGCTCACTCTCCAGGGACCCTACCTACATATTATAGGGCATTTTGTTCTCCATATTGTTGCAAGTAGCCCAAAGTGTGGTCTAGCCCAGTTCTAAATTTTCTAATATGGTTCCAAGGCAGAAAACATCATAGANGCAGGAGTCTGCAGCAACTGGATGCACTTTGATCTGCAATCATCCAGGCCCCAGCAGCAACTTCCTTGCTCTTTAAGATAGATGATGGCTGCAAGAGCCACACCCTGGTATATTTCACGCTGGGTCTCAGTCACCTTGCCGACCCCTCAAATGCAGGCAATAGGTCCTCACAATGCTATCACTCTAGTGTTTAATGTCAATCAACTACCCAGATCTAGTTCTTTCTAATACATTTTGATCTGGTTTTTGTTTCTTCCCAACAAAACCTCACACTTGATCCCATTAAAGTTTAGGTAAAAGGTTCTCACCTGAGTTAATATAACCCTATGTGACCTAGGGTAGGTATTTCAACTGTGTGGGTATGCTTCTGAGGATCTAATAGGCATCCTATGATACACCGGGCAGCCTAAACAAAGAACTTCTGGGTGGGGCCAAGTTCAAACTTCCTGCTCCATCCCTTGAAATGGGCTACCTGTGGCTCCTTCTCCCCAAGAGCACACTCACCTTGGAAAGCTCCACNTAAGGGCAGCCTCAGAGCACTGCTTTCTTTGGACTATTGTGCACTGAAACTCGGTTTAATCCGTCCTCCACCCCCAATTAGAGCCTTATCCTAGGAAAGCTAGACACGTATGATACTAACAGAACTGTTTCTATATTATAAATAAACCCAACACTCATACCCCAAACCCTTGGTGAATAGCAACTTTTACTCTAGCCCTTTCACTTGGGGATAGGTGGAGCAAATCCAATGTGCAAAGGCAAGTACTCTCAACAGAGTCCTTCTAGTGGCTTGAGTGACAGGTCATCCATTTTTATTCCTTCAAGAAAGACACTGAGGTCAGAAAAGCAGTAATGCAAAAAAGCCAGGAGTCATCCCATTGAAGAGTTTATTCTTAGCATGCAGAGTACTTTCTTGGGAAAAAAAAATCTTTGCAGCTCCAGCAGACATTATAAATTAATTTACAAATATAGAGTTGTGTTAGAAATATTCATAAAAGTCCTTATGATTCTTCACATACAAAAATATCAAGAAAAAATTTTTTATGCACAAAGTTTGAGGCTGGGTAGTTTCTTTGGTTATCTTTTTGCATAACAATTAATAAGCAATGGTGATAGAATTTGTATATCAAGAGGCCATTAAAATTTTCCATATATTTCTAAAATATTTAAACTAAAGCTGTGAGTTCTAATATAAGGAGGCATAAAGCCTGTCTTAAAAAAAAACAAAACAACAACAACAAAAACACCACCACAGGGATTCCCACCCTAACCCCCATAATTTCATGAGGTTCACGTCTCACGTCAATCTTAAGAACATGGGAGCTTGTAGAATACTACCTTCATTTCGGTGGTGGGCTGTTCCTGTAAATCCTACAACCATTCCCATTTGTCAGCAGCACTCTGAATGAGTTCAACTAAGGATGACCAAGCGTTTCCTGTATGATGCTGTGCTAGATTCTCCCCACTACACAATGATTCAAATGAAGTTACCTCAGAAGTGGGGTGGTGGTGGTGCTGAAACTAATTTATATACTTACAACTTTTCAAAGAACTTGATTAGAATAGTTTCTCATTAAAAACTGTAAGACTGGTCTCAGAGGTAGATGATCTCTGTGAGTTTAAGGCCAGCATGGTCTACATAGTCAGTTCCAGGACAGCCAGGGCTGTGCAGGATCTTGTCTCAAAAAACTAAACAAAGAGAACCTGTAAGATTTCACTGTCAATGAAATACCTAGGACATAAACTTAAAGGGGCAGGATGCCAGGTTTACCACAAGGAACTAAAACAATGGTCTCCAGACCTTATCCCATGGATACTTTGTCTATCATGAGGCTGGCATGTTTAAGAATCCATTATTTCCCATGTGTGACCTTGGTATGTTACCCATCATCTCAGAAAGATAGTCATACCTATCTCCCACACAGAATTTGATACTTTCACCGGCTTCAGAGACCTGGTATCTTGGAACATAAGATACTATGTGCAGAGAAGTAACAGAGTTGACATTCTNGATATATAGAACAACACTTGGCACAAAGCATCCCTGCGATAAGCACCTACCATTTTCAGACAGAGGTAACTTGTGAGCTGGATTCAGAAAGGGTTTGTGGCATTCCCTAGATACAACAAACAGGAGGCAAAGGATATAAAATTGGAGTTTTCTTATTAAAAAAAAAATCCAGATTATCTGGCTTTTCATGGAGGAAATGACCAGCTGGTCAATCCCCTGTGCCTCCAGCTGCCAGTGGCTTTAATTTTCCCACCCACAACTTCAATGGTCTTTTCTCCACCAAGCTGCCTGTATACATTTGAGCTTGCTGCTCTGATAGACAAGTGAATAATAAAATAGACACAGTTCTCACAGAGTTCTACCTACTGAGTAAGGTGCCTTTTATCTCCAGAGAGGCACACAGCCAGAGAAACCTGGAAAAGCTTGCTGGAGTCTGTAAGAACTACTCTGGTTACTATGAGCATAGTCAGTGGACTGTAGGGATCATTGATCATTCAGGAGCTCACAGAAATCAATGAGGCTCAGTGCTACCCCAGACTTCCTGAACTGAGTCTACATTCAAAATGGATCTCAAGTGTACACTTGATAAAGTCTGAGGAGCTCTGTTTACATATCAGAGCCATCCCGGGGGTAGATGAGGCTGTTGACCATGCTGAAGTTGTAGAAAGGACTGCTGAAGGGACTACTCTGGTCCCCACTGCTGCTGCCGGCGAATGGGCTGTAGTAGGAAGACAGCTGGTTGCTTCCACCCATAGTGCTCAGCTGCATGGAGTCTGGAGAGCTGTCTGGGATGGGGGTGTTGGGGAATGTGCTGGAGGGCAGCTGGGTGCCACCTAGGTGGCGGCGATTGCCTGGGATGGCTCNCTGGGTGCTCATGCTGCTGGGGTTTACACTTAAAGTGTTAAGGCTGCTGAGGAAAGTGTTGAGGCACGGGGTGGAGATGTGTGTGGATGCTCCCGGAGAGGAGGAGGTACTCTTGGTGTCCTCTGGAGGCTCTGGTGACTGAGATGGCCTCATCGTAGAGGAGGGGCTGTCTCCTTCTAGCTTCCCACTCANTCTTAGTCTTGAGGATAGCCCTTCTGATTTTGATGTTCCTGAAGCTGCAGTGAGGTTGCTGTTGGCCTCAGAACGGCGCTTTCGCTTCCGCCGGAAGTTTCCATTGTCGAACATTTTTTCACAGTTTGGATCTAGAGTCCAGTAATTACCTTTTCCTGAGAAAAAAGAAAGAGTTAGTGAAGGTCATAGTTTTATATTTATGTATGAGACAGGGTTTCTCTGTGTACTCTTGACTGTCCTGGAACTTGCTCTGTAGACCAGGCTAGCCTTGAACTCAGAGATCCACCTGCCTAGGGCTCCGAGTGCTGGGATTAAAGGTGTGTGTCACCACTCCCAGCTTAAAGGTTCTATTGTATTTCTGTGCACAGAATATCCCCCTTAAGTTTCAAGACAATTTAGTGGGTGTCTGAAATCACCAACAGCACTAAATCCTATCAATCCTATGCTTTTTCCTATACATATACACCTATGATGAAGTAAATATATAAATTAGGCAGAATAACAATATTTAAGCTATGTTGAGTGGGGTCTGTTTCTGGAGTTTAAAGACAATTTCATATATCCCATGTTGGCCTTAACTTTACTCTGGTTCTGCGTCTCCCTCTCTGGGATCACAAGCATGCTCCACCATACCCTCTACAATGCTGAGGATCAAAAGCATGCCATTCTCTTCTGGAGGCCTTACCCACTAACAAGGAGAA
The DNA here is from genome assembly GCA_001675575.1 of Neotoma lepida. Lineage (NCBI taxonomy): Eukaryota > Metazoa > Chordata > Mammalia > Rodentia > Cricetidae > Neotoma > Neotoma lepida. The sequence continues at coordinate 664,469 of LZPO01007947.1, forward strand.
AGTCAGAACAAGCTGTCCTAGCCAGTTCTATGTCTTAGTAGCATTTACCACTTACATCCTGAGACCTAATTTTATTTGAGGCACCTACAGTCAGTTATCCACCACCTTCCCCTACTCTAGATCCAAACCAGGTAGACTTGCAAAATTATGAAATTCTGATGCTACTTAAAACAGGGGCTTCCGTTTGTTTTCTAACATAAGGAATCTAGTAAGTTAACATGTAGTAAATTAACTTAGGCTTAAATGATACCTTAGCGTAGTAGCTGGCACATGGCAAGCAGCCTGAACAGTATTTACTACAATTATTTTTGAAAAACATACAACTCCTACAACTGAAAAGAATCACACTGGAAAAAGCAATCACAAAATGATCAATCATACCACCGAGCAATCAAGTTCTAACAATTCCACTGATGGGGCTTGTTTGCTGTACAAGGAAACTGGGAACCGACACTCCATGCTCATCTGAACAGGTTGTGTCCCTGTAAAACCAAGTTGTCCACTGGGAAAATCCTGCACTCATTTAAAACATGCGTATTCTGTAGAAAATGCCCTCCTGCAACTGAAGGGGAAGGACCTATAGCATCTTAGAAGTTATCACCCAAACAGCTTTTCCTAACTTTGGCCTTTGCTGTTTGAAAGTGTCATTAAGCTCTTTACAGTGAGTGCTTCTCATGGATAAGCTCAGGTGTCTCTCACAGCTCTATGGAGACAGACAACAGGACCACAGGCCTCAATTTTCAGATGAGAGGTGAGGTGCAGACTGGCTATCTGCCGCATGGCAAGTTCCACACAATTGTCGCCATGGTGAGGCTGTATTTAAGTAGACTTGGCTCCAAATTTAATATTTCTTTCTTTTTTTAACCAGGGACTCACTATGTAGCTCTGGCTACTTACTCTGTAGATCCGGAACTTACTCTGTAGATCAGGCTGGCCTCAAACTCATATCTGGTTGCCTCTGCCTCAGCAGATAGTTGTAACACACACACACACACACACACACACACACACACACACACACAGAGAGAGAGAGAGAGAGAGAGAGAGAGAGAGAGAATCTGTAACTATCTGGATAGGTCTATTGCGTCATCTTGGTATTAATATCATTTCTTCCTCCTCTCCCCAGTGCTAGGGGATAAACCCAAGACATCAATATACCAGGCAAGTGTTCTATTTTTGAACTATATTCCCAACCTCCAAACACTGGGTTTTGTCCTTTAAAAAAAAAAGCCTTTTCCAGATACCACTATCTTTGAACTTTTTAAAGTTCAAAGGAATACACATGACAACAGACATAGACATAAAAATCTTGGGTGGTTTGAGGCTAAATTGGGAAGTTGCATCTTCAAAAACTGCACGTCCTGTCCAAGTGTCACCGCTGGGCACAAATGGCTATTAAGACACTTGAAATGTGTCCAAATTAAAATGTGTTGTAAAATATACACAGGATATGAGATTTAAGAGAAACGCTGCGAAGCTGACCTTGAACTCCTGATTCTCCAGCCTGTATCTCCTACATGGCAGGATTAGAGGAACGTAATTCGCTATGCCTAATCACATGTTAACTTTTTAAATGTGGTTTGCACTATACGATATCAGCACTGGAAAACACCGCTCCAGAGCGATTTCTCCAAGACTAGGGGCGCAACTCAGTGGTAGGGCTAATCCTCTGCACGTCTGAGGCTCTGGGTTCCATCCCCCAACACAACAAAGGACGCTGGTAGCATTTAAACAAAACTCCTAGATCTCATCTTCCTTGTTCTGGGTTCATTCAAAAAGCCTCGAGCAAGAGTCTGTTTCTTTGCAAACTTCACTCCACTTCCACCTCTGCCAGGTAAGACAACACTCAGAACAAAACCTATGCAGTCTTCTGCACTCAAGGGATTGGGTTTAGACCAGTGGGAAGCCAGTTGGGGTATTCATAGCTTAACTTGCCCAAACCTCAGTTGGCCCACTTCCGATTTTCATCATTAAATCACCGCCCAAATTAAGTGAATAAGTAAGGACGCAGTGAAATCCTCAGAAATTCAGAGGAAATGAGGCCCAATGTTCTCTTTCACCGTTTGCAACAGGTGATAGAACACCCTGCTTCTGAGAGTCCCTTTCCTTCTGTTCTTTCTCCCAATCTACTTCCAGTAACTAAGCTGTCCCTTGCAGCGGCCTCCTATTTGAGGGCATGAATTTTTTCTTTAGCCGTCCAACTTCTGCCCTGAAGGTAGGGAACCAGCTCACTGTGTCCTCCGTAAAATCTGGTACTTCCCGCATCCCTATCAGACCAGGTTGGGGCGGCTCATACCCACATGTTCTCCAGTGATGAGAAGACTCGGTGTGGATTTTCAACCTAGCCGCGCACAGACTCCCATATTGGGCTCCGGCTCGCAGCACCGGCAGGTGCGCGGCTCCGAGTCCTCCCGAACCGGGAAGCACCTGCCCTGGCGTCTCACCTGGGTCGTCCTCGTCGCGGGGCACCTTTTTGAAGCAGTCATTGAGTGATAGGTTGTGGCGGATGGAATTCTGCCAGCCAGCTTTGCTGCGCTGGTAGAAAGGGAAATTGTCCGCAACGAACTGGTAGATGTGGCTGAGAGTGAGCTTGCGCTCGGGAGCATTCTGGATGGCCATGGCGATGAGCGCCGAGTACGAGTAGGGCGGCCGCACCATCTTCATCAGGTCCTCGCGGCTGGCCATCGTCAGCCAGCCCAGCTCGCCCGGAGCTGCCGAGCCGGCGGGCGAGGCGGGAGCAGCAGCCGAGGGCTGCGCGAAGCCCCGCTGGGCGCTCGCGAAGGTGCCCGGAGCGACTGGGGGCTGCAGAAAGGTCCCGGGAGCTGCTCCGGGGGGCGGCGGCGGGGAGCCCAGGTAGCCGGCAGCGGAGGCCGGGCCGCCCACGCCGGGCCCGTTGAGCCACAGGTAGGGGTTGGTGGCCGCGGCGGGCGGCGTGGTGTAGTCGGACAACCCGTAGGGCGCCCTGGAGGTCGAGGGCGCACCGGGCGCGGCGGCGGCGGCCGGCTGTGAGTACACGAAGTTGTCGTTGCAGTACAAGGCCATGTCGGCGGCCGAGGGCTGGTGCGGCGCGGCCGCGGCTTTGGGAGAACGGGGCTGGCCTAGGCGCTTCGGAGAGAGCATCCCTTGGAGGACCAACCCAAAGGCCAGCCCCGGCCCCGGCTGTGAGTACGGACCTGGAGCTCTGGGGAGCTCTCCGAGGGCGGAGGAATGCGCCTCTTATACCTGCGGGCCTGCAGAGGCTGGGCGGCCACGGCTCAGCAATCCACGCCCTCGCCACGCCCCACATGCCCCGGAGCAGCGTGGAGTCTCTGCTGCCCCGCCTGTCCTGGTCCAGCTGCTAGCAGCCAGCTACGGAGTCAAGGTGAAAATTGCTCCTCCATCCTTTCTTCATCTGACCCTCGTGTCCTCCGGTCTCGGCATCCCTCCCTCCCAGCCTCCCCTCCATCTCCCATCCTAGCCCGCGTGCGATCANCCTACTATAAAAGGCAGAGTATTGAACCAAGAAGAGAGACTCCGCCAACGGGACGGCTGTTTCTTTTTCTAACAAGTCCCAAAGTTGTAAACTTTGGCGGGGAAGGGGGGGGGGGTAATCGAATTTTTCACGTTCAGTACATCACTCACCTTGAGTCTCGACTGATCGGCTCCTTGTCATCAAAAATAATGTATGTGAATGACCACCCAACAGGCACCCTGTGGGCCAGGTGTGAAATAGTTCTCTCGTCTCTTCTTTTTGTGGCGATTCATCTTTCTGGTTAAACTGTATGTTTATTCACATTCGGGNAACACTTTNCATTTTTTCACCCGGTTTGTTCCGACTTTTGGTAGGGTGTTATTTTTCAAAAGGTTCTTGTTTTTGCAAAGACGGTTAAATAAGTGTCTTCAGAATTAACATTTAAAAGCCGAAAGGTTGAAGTAATTTAAACGGCACAAGAATCGCATACAGCCAAGGATCTGTTTTATTCTCAGCTTCTCCACGTTTTCTGAAGAGGCTCTCTGGCTCACCGGGAGAGCAACTAGTGAAATACTGTGACGACCCACGTGCCATTCAATCGTTGCTTACTAATTCAAAACGACAGCGAGAAAATAACCTCTTTTACCATTCAAAATATTCCTAAATGTGCTCTCGATAAAAACAGATCCAAAACTTCTCGTTTTAGCGGAGAAGTGATTGGATGCTTTTTGTTTTTAATTCTCTATTTTCGGATTACAGTCTGACAACTGAGAATATAACTTCAGAACCCCCGCCCCAGCATGTATTTTCATAATAGTGTTAGTTTTGTACTTTAAACATTTTACCTCTTTAAAAAAAAAAATACGGGTCCGTAGTTCGAGGCGACTCAACAAGTAAAGGCGCTTACCACCAAACCGAAAACCCCGAGTTTGATCCCTGCGGTCGAAGGAGAAAACGGACGCAGAAAAGTTGTTCTCTGATTTTCACAAGTGCGCCGCTCTCCCCACCCCATAAATGAGCAAATAAATAAAGTAATGTAATGTTTAAAATTAAAATGGGAATAATTTAGCAAACTTGAGTGCCTAAAATGAGTATCTCACTTCAAATGTAAGATGATATTTGAAGTGAGAAGAAACCACTGCAACTGTAAACCACCTGCGTCTTTGACATTCTTGGAAGAGTCTAGAACAAAAAAGAAATTATGACTCCTTACTGTATTTTAGCTTAAAATACNTTGTTCTTTATTTAGATAAAAACAAAAAACAGCTTCCCGTCTTTCCAAAAGGTTTAAAATAAAGTTCTTTGGTTTTAGGCAGATTTATTTCTCCTGGGATGCTAACAAAGTTGAAAACTATGAACTAGGTTGGAAAGCAATATTAATGTCATTACGCCCTCCTTTCTCTTTTTTCTTAAGTGTAAAGCTAAGATGACAGGACCTAAGTAAAAGTTGAGAACCTAGAGGCAAGCTTTTTTCCCCCTCACACAAACTTGAAATATCTAACGTTCTGTAAAGTGACCAAAAATATTAGCTTCAGATAAATGAGTGTTCAAAGGTTTCAGCGCTTACTTTTCTTTCATTCTAAATAGCAGTAAATTACGAAAATATTGAATCCATCTTCCCTTTAGTAATTGATAGTCTTCAAAATACAATACCTTCCCTGATCTTGTAGCAAATTGAATACCCAGACACAGTTTGCCATGTTTTTCTGCGTTTAATTTTCAGGCCTCCAAACTATTCTAAACGAGAGGCCATCGTTGCAGAATATCGTTTATTGTTTTGATGAAAGGTTCTACCCAGTGGGTTGTGTTCCCTGCTCTGTCCTTTGCAAACCTTAGTCTCATTTGAAAGGAGCAGAGCCACCTACCGACCTTTGGCTGCTGTTACAGCACTTCCCCGTGTGACTAGACAGCATCCTTTGTAAAGAAAGTCACGCTCTTCTATCAATTTTCTTTCTTTATTTTATTTTGAGAGATTTGTTTCATGTAGTCTAGGCTGGCTTTGAACTCTCTGTGTAACTGAGGATAGCCTTTAGCTGCAGACCCTCCCGCCTCTACTGTCCAAGTGCTGGAGTTACAGGCGTGCATACCATGCACACCCATACCTGGCCTTTGATCACATTTTGATACTATAAACATAAAGCTAGTATTAGTCACAGCCTGGGTTATTCACTGTCAAAATTAATTTTTTTAAGTATCTCTATGNTTAAAATGGAGGAAGCTGAGGCAGGTGGATTGCCATAAGCTTGGACTACAGTTTGGAGAGCATAAAAAAAAAGCCTACAAACAAAACAAATAATAAATAATCAGAGCAAGAAGAATGCTTAAACTATAAGTTCCCCCTGGGGAGGATGAAATAGGAGGATCCAGAATTTGAGGTCAGGGTGCTGCATTGTGAGACCCTATCTCAAAAAATACACAACAACAATACAAGACCCCTGTAATAATGTTTTGTCCAGTCACCCTTCCACAATATGATATCNTCAAGACAATTAATTGTTGCATAAATATAAGCTATTAAGTTTTGGGAAATTATTCCACCTAGGGAAGATAGCTCACAGGCTTCCATCGCCATTCACTGACATTCTTGTCACCTCCTTAAGGTGGCTGAGCAACAGCAGACTCCGACCGAATGTTGTCATTTTGAGTGGAGTCTTATGGAATATAGTTATTATTTCCATTAATCTGCAGTATCATAGAAACACAGCACATGGGTTTGCTGGCACTGTCACCTACTTCCAGAGGAGGGAAAGGATCACATGAATTGAAAATGGCCTTGGTGCTCTTCACTAGACNCGTCAGCCAACGTAGACCAATGCTGCATTTTATGTAGCATTGATGTTTACAGAAACACTCATGAGTGGAAATCATGGGCAGTGAAGTGGCTCAGTGGGTAAGGGTGCATGCCACCAAGCTTTATGACAGCTCAGTTCTTGGGACCCATATAGTGGAAAGAGAGAATTGACTCCCTCAAATTGTAAACACACACACACACACACACACATACATACACACACACACAGAGACAGACTAAGTGACTAAAATAAATAAATGTGATTTTTAAAAAATGGAAACCAGGCACTCTAGCCGTATCTCCTACCTGGCTTTCTAGCTGGCATTTCTATAGTCAGTACACCCATCTTACTTCATCAAGTAAATGAGATGCTCACTGAAGTTGAACCCCGCCCCCTCAACCCCCCAACCCCCCACCCCTCGCTCCGACAGTGTAGCTCAAGCTGGCCCAAACTTTCAGCAGTCCAGCTCTGCCTCAAACTTGTGAGTGCTAGGACTGCAGGCATGCCTGCCCAATTGTCCTGGCTGGAGGGGTCATTCTTTCGCTTACCAAATATTTATGGCTTTACCAAATGTTTATGACTGGTAATGAGAAGTGGAGTGGACAGTGGGGAGAACAAGCTTTTGAATGATGTGCAAGTATTTCATGTAGTGGTGTGACCACACCCATTTAAGAGTTCCAGAACAAGCCATGCTGGGCATGGTGGTGTACACTCTTGTAATCCCAGCACCCAGGAAGTTGCAGCAAGAGGATTGCTGCATGTTTTAGGCTGGTCTACACTGTGGGCTCCAGCCTAGCCAGGGTTACATAAGGGAGATCCTATCCCCAAAAAAACAAACAAAAATTGTGAATAAGCCTAGGCTCTGGCTCTATCTACACATGATGAACCTTGAATGCCTACACCCACAGAGCATCAGAAGAGAAAGTCATGCCCAGGGAACCAAGAGACCCAGGAAGCCCAGTCTACCTGTACCCAGCCTTCCAATGCTGAAGGTCATGCTGTCATATCTGGGTGAACTGACATAACCTGGTCTGCTAAATTAGACTTTCAAATGAGCAGAAGTTATCTAAAGATAGGGAATGCTAATTTGCAAATCTTCACTCAGGCACGTGATCTCAAATGTTTTCTGCTAAAGAGACAATTCTTCCGCTATCTCAAAAAGGTGTGGAGCTGGGATATAACTCCTTAGTACTGTGCTCATTCAGCCTTGAGTTCAGTCCCTAGAATTACATAACAAAGACTGGCCTGGGTTGAGAGATGGTTCAATGGTTAAGAACACTGGCTTACAGAGGACCTGAGTTCAATTCATAGCACCTGCATGGTGGCTCACAACCATCTGTAACTCCTGCTCTTCTTCTGACTTCCATGGGCATGTGGCATACAGACATACATGCAGGCAAAACATTTATACATATAAAATAAATTAATTGAAAAAGAAAGAAAGAAAGGCCTAGAATACTAGTACGGAATAGTCACTTGCCAACATTTCAAAAAATTGGGAGAAGAAGAATTCACTCTTCTTTAACATATCTGACAATATCAGTAGACTTCTGGACTCTTCATGACTGTCTGATTTCTGTAGCCAAGAAGTCCTTGGGTACACAAAGTGAATAGTTGTGCTCAGATGTACCAGCCTGAATGAAGGGCTTCCATTCTCATATTAAACCATCGAAGACCATGCACTCTGGGTTTTTCCAACCTTCTCAAACTCCATTTTGATTTGCCATAAATAAACCAAAGTGTTCAGAAACCGCTTACTATCTCTGGATGCATGAGTTGGCAGATGTCACCATGGACTTCATTCAGCCTGTGTCTCTAACATACAGTCAAATTAGCTGATTTTAAATTAACAATGACTTCATCAGTTTCCTGGCCTCTGTCATATATATATATATATATATATATATATATGCTCCAAATATACATATATGTATACGTATATATATATGATATATACTATTATAGAATATGATGCTGTAAGTGATTTTTCTGTAAGGTCTGACTACATAATGCAGTATATACACATATGCACACACACACATATACACAATAGAATGCGTATAAACAATGTATATGTATCATGGCATAGTTCTTTGCTTTCCTTCTGTTTTTTGAGACTGGTGACTGCCTTTCATTTAAAAGGCTCCCCATACATGTTTTCTCGTGATAATAATGTCCATGGTAATGATAATGAAGAAGTTGATGACAAAAGTATGGTTCTTCCTAACTCTAGACTTGAGTTGGTTGACTCCTCCTAGCCAGGGCTGATTAGTCTGCCAATCCGTGCTTCAGGGTTCCTTTGTGGAGTCAGGAAGAGGGTTAAATGCTGATTCCCTGGACCCACTCAGGGCATAAAATCTGCTTTTAGGCTCTTCCTTTTCTTTCTTTTGGTTCTAGAACTATAGATTGAAGCTAGAGCCAAGAACATGGCAACTGCAGGTCTCCTGCTAAGCTAACTCCCCATGGCATGCACACTTTTAAGCCTCTAACCTCCACCTAGTGACTCAGACAGTGCTGGGTTTGGGAGCATAATCACCTATTTAAAACTTTATAAGTACAAGGGGATATTACTTTACAGACACACACATCATAAAGCAACTGTTTGCAGGTTGTCGATGTGTGAGAAAGTTATCAGAATCAATAAAAAATATTGTTTTCAAATGACCTGGGTGAAAAGTCACGAGCAGTAGATATGTGCTGTGTAACTCCACAGATGTGTGTGTGGCGGGGGCGGGGGGGGGGCAGTGCAAGAGCCATGCGACAGGGCAGGTGTGGACATAATGACAGAGTACTTCATACAAATACATTAATCTATATTTTAGAAGAGAGAGGGGGAAAGAAAGAAGGGGAGAATGTGAGGGGTTTGGGAAGGGAGGAAGAAAGGGAGAGAAAAATGAGGGAGGGGAACCAATGGGAAGGAGAGATAGGGTATGATTTGGGATAGAAAGGAACTCTTTTTTTTCTCTTTCTTTCTTTCTTTCTTTCTTTCTTTCTTTCTTTCTTTCTTTCTTTCTTTCTTTCTTTCTTCCTTCCTTCCTTCCTTCCTTCCTTCCTTCCTTTCTTTTTTTTTTTTTGAGGGAGGGTCTCTCTACATAGCCCTGGCTATCCTGGAACACACTGTAGACCATGCTGACCTCAAACTCACAGAGATGCACCTGCCTCTGTGCTGNGTTCAAAGGCATGTGATACCACACCCAGCTAAAAAAAGAACTCTTATCTAACTAGAAAGTTGGAAGATAAAGATGGCTTGAACTCATCTTGGGATGCTAAGTAAATCTGTGACTCTAAAGCAGAGGGTACCTGAACCAATACCTCTCAGACCTTTGGCTTGTGTCCTCTGAAAGAGTTCAAGTATCAAGATGAGCACCACTAGCTACTCACAGGACAGATGAGCANCAGAGGGCTGGGAATGCTGGTACAGAATCAAAAGGAAAACATATAAACTAAAAACAGAAATTTAAAATATTTAAAAGCTGTAACAGGAGCTGGAGAGATGGCTCAGCAGNTAAGAGTGTGTGCTGCTCTTACAGGGGACTAGACTCTGGTTCCCAGCACCCACATCAGGCAGATCATAACTGGCTGTAAATCTAGCTCTAGGGGACTGAGGCCTCTGGCCTCTGCAGGCACTGGAACTCATGTGCACATACCCACATGCAGACATACACTCATACACATGATTTAAAATAATAAAAAAATTTAATGTTGAAAGCAATACCTAAGTTGCTTAAAGANGTGACAGGAAATGTGGCNAGGCCTGGAAAGTACTGAGCATTTGGCAAGCAATGGCTTTTAAATGTTTTTAAAGTTTATTTTTATCGTATAAATGTTTTGCCTGCATGTATGTCTGATACATGTGTGCTTGATCCCTGTGGAGGTCAGAAGAGGGCATCAGATTCCCTGGAACTGGAGTTATTGACAGCTGTGAGCCACTGTGTGGGTGCTGGGAATCAAAACCAGGTCCTCTTCAAAAGCAGCCAACAACTCTCAACCTCTAGGCCATCTTTCTAGTCCCTGAAAACAGTATTTTTTTGTTTATTTGGTTAGTTGGTTTTTCGAGACAGAGTTTTTCTGTGTAACAGCTATGGCTGTCTTGAAACTTGATTTGTAGACCAGGCAGGCATNGAACTCACAGAGATCCTCTTGCCTCTGCTTCCCATGTGCCGGGATTAAAGGCATGTACCAGCATCACCTAGCAAAAGCAATGTTTTTAAATCATTACCTAATTTTAATTTCTTTAAATAGATAGACCTGGAAATTAAATGTATGTTATCATCGTTTGCTTTTGAGACAGGGTCTTGCTCTGTAGCCCAGGCTGGCTTAGAATTCATTATGTAATAAAGGCCTCCCTCAAACATATAGCAGTCCTCCTGCCTCAGCTTCCTGAATGACCACAGGTATGGCCACCATACCTGGCTTTGACAAGTTTCAATCACCCATATGACACAGATCATAAATACAGAAGAAGGAAGAGAAATAAATACTTCCCTGCAAGATGGCTCAGCAGGTAANGTGCCTGATGAAAAAAGCCTGATAATCTGAGTTCGACTCCCAGAACCCACCTGGTTGAAGGGAAGGAATGGATGCCTGTAAGTTGTCTTTGGATCACACTCACCCATCTCAGCATGTGTGCACACAGTAGAAATAAAAATGTTATTTGGACTAATCTTGGTACANACTAACGGCTAGAGTGAATATTTTGCCTGCATGTCTGTGNACCATGGGCCTGCCTGGTGCTGGAGGAGGTCAAGCAAAGGGTGGAGTTACATATGGCTCTGAACTGTCACGCGGGCGCTGGGAACTGAACTCTGGTCCCTCTGCAACAGCAGCAAATGCTTTGAAAAGCGGAGCCACCTCTCCAGCCCCTTAATGGAGTTNTTAAGATGCGATATATCCTGGACTAGGTATAGGACCAGGANGTGGGAAGAAGAGAAAGCCTGCCCTCCCTCCCAGCTAAGGTGACAACGTGGAAGTAATTAGTTGGCATTATGCTTTATGGGAGTTGAATATGTTCCTTTGAGGTATTAATCGTTTTCTTACATATGTATGCATGTTTGTATATTTGTAAGATTAAGCTCATTCTCTTTAAGCTCAGCATTTCCTCCCATGCTGGGTAAAAGGAAAGGAACCCCGTGGGGTGGTGCAACACCTAAATCTGGAGGCAGAGGCAGGCAGATCTTTATGAGTTGGAAGCCAGCCTGATCTACATAGAGAGTTCCAGACCAGCCAGAGCTACACAGTGAGACCTTATCTATCCACCCCACAATAATAATAATAATAATNATAATAATAATAATAATAATAATAATAATGGGTTTGGGGGTACAGAGGAGGAAACCAGAGAGCTGAGCATCAGCCTTCATCTCCACTACCTCACTGAGGATGCCATCTGCTTCACACTTCTATCATGGTGCTTTTTAGCCAAGATGGTCCTTCCCTTTGGTAAACAGGACCAGAATCAGTCCTTCCCTTACATGGCTTCTGCCTCGGATTTTGTCACAGCAATGAGAAAAGTGACCAGTTCATGCCNCAAGGATTCTAAAATATGTGGAATCTAGACTTTTGCTTGTTTCACTTTAATTAATGAATGAATTTACTTTTTAGTCAGGGCTCACTCTGTAGCCTTGGCTGGCCTGGAATTCACTATGTAAACCAGGCTGGCCTCCAACCCACAGAGACCCACCTGCCTCTGCCTCCTGATTAGAGGCGTGTGCCATGACACCTGGTTTAAAAACGAAGAAAATTCTTATTTATTTGTTCATTTATTTTATGTGTATGTGTGTGTATGTATGAGTATACGTATGTGTATCTTTGCAGGAACCCAAAGAAGCCAGAAGAGGGTATAGGATCCCCTGGAACTGGAATTACAGCTGTTTGTGAGCCACCTTGGTCTTCTGCAACTGCAGTAAATGCTCTTAAAAGCTGAGCCACCTCTTATTTATTCTTATTTTATGGGTGTAAGTGTTTTGACTGCACTTGTGGAAATGCACCACATGCAAGTAGTGTGGGAGAAGGCTGGAACTGGAGTTAGAGTGGGCCNTGAGCCAGTTGTGGGTGCTGGGAATGGAACCCAGGACTTCTACAAGAGCAACAAGTGCTCATACCTACTGACCTATCTCTCCAGCCCACTTTAATCTTTTTGAGGGGTCTATCTACTAATTCTATAGTGACTATAGTAGGTTACATCCCCAAGAATCAAGATTCAAGTGTGCGTGTGTGTGTGTGTGTGTGTCTGTCTGTCTGTCTGTCTCTGTGATGAAAGTAGAAAGGGAAATATAAGAGGGAACGCGAAGAACAAGAGAGGTAATGGAATATAGATGTTATGGAAATGGAAGAGGGTGCTATTGGAAGCAGAAAGGGGATTAGCAAGAGGGAAGGTGGGACGCGGGAGTATGTTTTGTGTAAGGAAAGAACGTGTGTGTGTACATGAAAATGTCACAGTGAGCATGTGTGTGTATGTGTGCCTATGAAAATGTCACAGTGAGCATGTGTGTGTGTGTGCGTGCGTGTGTGTGTGTGTGTGTGTGTGTGTGTAAGAAAATGTCACAGTGAAACTCGTGCCTTCTAACCAAAATAGTAATTAAAAATAATGATCTCAGCTCTTCGGAAGGTGAAAGGAAGGAAGAAAAGTGAGTGATTCGGGTCCTGTTGTGACTGGTGCTTGCAAGAGTAGGAGAGGGAGATAACTTTGCCCACATACACACCTGGGTTTCACTGCTTGGCATTAGCCTGTTTGTATTGTCAAAATTCTTTACAGAACAAAGTTAGAGGAAAGTGACCAGAAAATAAGGCATGAGATGTTCCTTGTCTCAGTGGTATTTTGAACTGTTTGAATACTAAGTTTCAGGCAGAATATCTTAGTAGTAACTGATTCAAAATAGGCAAAATATTGCCTGCTAATCCTGTGCAAATGCATCTCCTGAGCTAGGGGTGTAGCTCAGCGGCAGATCCCTGACCTAGCAATTTGATTCCCACCATGACAACGAACTAACCAGAAAACTAAAGTGCACTAAAGTGTACCTTTGCGTCTCAAATCTTGTCTGGTCAAAGCNTTAGCTTTTGTTCACTTGTTCGATTGACTGTTTGAGGTGGAATTTCATTATACAGCTGTGGCTAACCTTGGGCTTTTAACAGTCTTCCTGCCTTGATCTCCAAAGTGCTGGGATTACAGGTATGAGACACCATACTCAGCTCAAAAATGTGTTAGATCCGAAAAAAGAGTATTTTCAAGACTGAAGAAGAGACCAAGGGGGCTGAGGCTGGCAACTACAGTCTCTGGTGATGTATGTGAAGCTGTTCCCACTGAGGATTTCTTAAGTATAATTTTTCACCATCTTTGTGTGTGTGTGTGTGTGTGTGTGTGTGTGTGTGTGTGTGTGTGTGTGTGTGTGCAAAGCACACATATTTCAGAGGACAGTTTGTGGGAGTCCTTTCTCTTTGCTCTACCCTATGGGATCCAGGATTGAACTCAGGTCGTCCAGCTTGAGAAGGCAGGCACTTCTACCAGTGAAGATGTCTCTCCAGCCCTTGACTAAGCTTTTTGTTGCTTTTTAAAAAAANTTTTCATGCATGAGTGCGTGTGTTTGTGTGTATATGCGTGAGTGTATGTATGTATGTGCCTGCAGAGACCAGAAGAGGGTATTGGATATCCCCAGGAGCTGGAGTTACAAGCAGTTGTGAGCCACCAGATGTGTGCTGAGAACCAAACTCCAGTCCTCTGGAAGAACAGCNAGTGCCCTTAACCACTGAGCCATCTCTCCAGCCCTCTTTACTGGGTATTTTTAATTTCAGGTTTCTCCTTGGAGGAAACTGTAATCGGTGATATCACTGAAGGTTGCACTTAGTTTTCTTTCAGCAGTTTTCACCTGTAAACTACGGATCACACTGCTTACAGGGGAACAGATCACAGGCTTTCTATAACAGAGGGAGAAGATGGGACNGTCTAACCAGGGACTTGATTTGATCTTGCTGCAAGACTTGAAGGAAGAATGGAGATGACATTTCAGATTCTGTAAAGACAGGAGGGACAGAACATGAGCCCCACACCTTTGTCATGGCATTTTCTCTGCTGTTCCCAAATGACAAAGGATTAAGATGAAGGGGATTAGAGTGACAATTTTTAAAATAATTCTTTCTAAGCCAGAAGAGACACTTTTTTCAGAGAGTTGTGGGGCTGGGTGGTGGTGTACGCCTTTAACCTCAGCACTCAGGAAGCAGAGGCAGGTGGATCTCTGTGAGTTCCAGGCCAGCCTGGTCTACAGAGCAAGTTCCAAGATAGCCAGGGCTACACAGAGAAACCTTGTCTCTAAAAAGAAGAAGGAGGAGGAGGAGGAGGAGAAGGAGGAGAAGGAGAAGGAGAAGGAGAAGGAGAAGGAGAAGGAGAAGGAGAAGGAGAAGGAGAAGGAGAAGGAGAGTGTCACATGGATTATATGGTCCATTCACTGTCCATAAATGTCACCACTACTCATTTGACCATTATGATTTGTTGTTTAAGACNCTAACTTCACTTCTTTCCAAGTCATCAGAATAAGTAGAAACTGTCTTTTGGCACAAGTATAGATGACTACTAACCCATCAGTTATGAGGTAAGACTTTCCAGGAATCACTGCCCAATCACCCCACCAAGCTGGCCAGGTAGGGACACCAGTACCTCCTCACCTGTCCTTCAGAGAGGAATGAGGGGGGATGGGAAACACACACCTCTCGGCAAGAGAAGTAATGAAGAGGGTGAGTTTTGGTGTGCCCGTGAACAATCATGCACATTTATAAAAAGCTAGGCTTTCACAAGGCCTTCTATCTGTCATCACCTGGGCTGGGAGATGGAACACTCACCTGAGCCATCCCTCTTCCTCAAGACNCTTCTGAACAGCTTCACCATCCCAAACTCTGAGAAGCATAAATAAAGACCACTGGGAATAGCTTTGCTGTCTGACCTCTAACCTGAAATGAAAATAAAGCTTAGAGAATGTCAGCCTGACCCAAGGCTCTTACAGAGCAGCTCCTTCTCTTACCTGTTGACAAGCGCCTGCCAGACCTCACAGTTACCTTTGATTTAGCCGGAATGGCATCCCCACACATAGCAGAGGTCTGTCCTGTAATCCTTCTGAAGCTTAAGTCAATTTGATGGTAACCCGAGAGCCATTTCCTGCTTCAAAATGATGTCACTGTCTGTTAACACATACTAGAGTGGCCACTGAATTCTCTCTTAGGGCAACAGAGCCGTAGATGACACTTAAAGAGTCGGAGCTGGCTGAAAATAAACACTACGTGAGCTTTCCAAATGCAAAAAGAGGTTTGAATCTAATACACCAATAAACCCCTAAAAGATATCTCAACAGATATTTTCAAAGAGCCCAGAGGATTTTATGAAAGCTGCACCTCAGAGGTCTGAGAGCTTTGTTTTTGTTGAAATGGGTGCAGTTTTAGAACTGGGGTGGAGAATCAGGTACATCAAACCTGTAACTGAAGTTTATTTTACATTTTGTCTTTGTTTTTTTGTTTTTTTTTCCGTTGATAAAAATGTCCTCCCTTTTCTAATGGAATTTTTGTTGATGTCTGCTGGAGGAGGCAGGGTATGTGTGTGGGTGCATTGGGGTCCCTCCATATAGCCTGGGGTGGCCTCAGATTTGGAATTATCCTTCTGTCTCTGCCTTCCGAGTGCTGGGATTACAGGTGGATGCCACCATACAGCACTTCTAATTGGTTTGAAATCCTGGGTTTTTCTCAGTTCAATGCCTTCTCCCCTGAAACTGGCTTGTATCCATACACGTTACCTCAGGGCTAACATACAGTTTAGCTAGGTGCTGTAGTGTGCACCTCCAAGCCCACCCCTNAAGAGGAAGAGGTAGAAGGATCAGGAATTCAAGGTTATGCTCAATTACACAGTGAGTTCAAAGGCACCTTTGAGATCTGAAACCCCAGCTCGGGGTGCAGCATTCTAAGTGTTTTTCCTAATTGTGACTCTGGAATAAACTTAATAAACTGAATAGTAATGTGTGTGT
>LZPO01007947.1:699689-710838 GCA_001675575.1 Neotoma lepida
GCTCCTTAGGATCCCACAGGGTAGGAGGAGAGAACTGACTTCTCCAGGTTGTCCTCTAGCTTCACACGTTCACTGTGGTGAGTGAGTACACACTTACACACACAGCATATATATCCATATAATTTTAATATATCATATACATTAATATGTTATATTAATAATACTAGAAGAATAAAAGTGGGCCACTCGAGTGAGGGTACCAAAGGGCCTGTTTTTACTTTTCTTGAGGTAGGATTTTGTGTACCCAGACAAGCTTCAAACTCATTAAGTAACCAAGGATGTTGAACTCCTGATGCCCCCGCCTTGGTCTCCCATGATTTAAGATTACAGTAGCATGCTACCACCCTCGATTTCCTAGCCCTGTTTATTCATTTATTTATTTATTTTCCTTTTAATACCTTTAATACCAGCACTCATGAGGCATTTTTGCAAGTTCAAGGCCAGCCTGATCTACATAGTGAGACCTCATCTTGAAACAATAACAACAGATTTGCTTTTATTTTTGTGTATTTGTGAATATGCCACATGCATTCAGGTGCCCACAGAAGCCAGGAAAGGACATCTGATCACTTGGAGCTGGAGTTACAGGTGTTTGTGAACCAGCCAGTGTGGGTGTTGGCCATGAACTTAGGTCCTCTGAAAGAGCAGCAAGCACTCTCAATCCCTGAGCCAACTCTACTTTGTATTCTGGGAACAGGGTCTTGCTAAAGTTTTCCCAGGCTGCCTTTGAACTTGTGGTTCTCCCGCCTCAGCCTCCTGGCCTGTGCCGCCAGGCCCACCTTTTCTTTTTTTTCTTTCTCTTTCTTTTTTAGCAGCTGAAGAAAGGCATTTATTGAGGGTGAGGAAACACACATGCAGCACACACACAGAGAATAAGACCCTCTGCAAAGCAGAGGAGGGACTTAGGAAGCCAAAAATATCCCCCTTTTCTAAGAACACCTGTCAATGGACTTAGTGCGCACCCTATTCCCCAAACAACCTTATTTCAAGATTGTTACCTTAATTATATCTGAAAGGACAGTACTTCCAAATAAGGTGAGCAGAGGCCAAAGATGGCTCAGTGGGTAAGGGTGCTTGCTGTGTGTGTGTGTGTGTGTGTGTGTGTGTGTGTGTGTGTGTGTCTATGCAAACCAAGGACCCATGTAAAGGTGAAAGGAAAGAACTGACCCTACAAGGCTATTCTCTGAACTTCACATGTGTGTTGTGGCATGCTTGTGCGCGCACACACACACACACACCCCATCACCATCACCATCATCTTCATTCTCTTCCTCATTCCAATAGAGTGGGCATATTTGGAAACAAGGACATAATTCAGTCCACTAGCACATGCAGTGAGCTTGTCTGTACACACACACATACACACACACACACACACACACACACACACACACGCGCTCGCATACATACAGACACAGACACATACACACACACACAGACACACACAGACACACACACACAGACACACACAGACATACACACAGACACAGACACACACACACACAGACACACACACACACACACACACACACACTTGTCTCATCCCCACCCCCGAAAGAAGTTATGACTGCAGAAGAGGCTTTGTTTGTCTCTTTGCCTCGCCAGGCTGCTTGTTCCTGTGTCCATCTAGAGGTCTTTTTTTTATCAGTTATCTGTGTTCAAAAAAGCCCCCAAACAGTCATATTAGCATGTAATAAATCATGTGTTTGTTTATTGTTTTTTTGAGACAAGGAATCTATGTAGTCCTGGCAGACTGGCCTTAAACTCAGAGATCCACCTGCCTCTCTGCCTTCTGTGTGCTGGGATTAAAGGTGTGTATTACCATGCTAGGCTAATGTTTAATGATAGCAAGGATAGGACAGAAGTCAATTCTAGAGGAACCTTGTAGATTAGCTGACAAAGAGGTGTCACCTAAAGGCAATAGGGAATCATAGTCCACTTCTAACCTTGGACTTGCCTTTCAAAAGATAGCTGGAAGAGAGAGAGAGAATTGTTTTTTATTGGAGGATGTAGGGCCATTGGTAGGATTCTCATACACATGTGGATAGCACTAAAGGGACTTAATGGGTTATTAAAAAAGAAAAAAGACATGAAGTCGGAAGGGAAGTATGTTGTGTGGGATATGAGGGCGATTTGAAGGAAAAAATAGGAGTAGGTATGATTATAATTCCTTGTATAGCTCTATAAAATTCTCAAGAACAAAGAAAATTAAAAGTAGTTCTGAGGCTGGAGGTGAAGCTCAGTTAGTAGCATGTTTGCTTACCGTGCATGGCACCTTGGGTTCAATGATTCGCATGACATATGCCAGGCATGGTGGTGCATGCCTCCTGCCAGCACTCAAGAGGCGGAGGCAGGAGGATCAGGAGTTCAAGACCATACTTGGCCATGTAGCAAGTCGAGCACAGTCTGAGAAACAGGAGACCTTGTCTCAAAACAAAAACAACAAACAAACAAACAAACAAATAAAGGTGTTGGCAGGGTAGAGAATTGAGAGGAAGCAGAGAAGTTCATCCAAAGCCCACAGCAGGGGTCTCTCTCGTGGAAAGCAAACTGGGAAATGGCAGAAATATCCCAGAGCACAGCTGAAGGTCTTGAGGTTAGTCACAGGGTTCTTGATGTTTGACAAACAAGAGGGAGAGCAAGTTTCAGGGAAGTAGTGCTCAGTTTCTGAACTGACTCGATAAGAATTGGAATGAACTATGTATGTGATTTCACACACATATACATATGGCTTTGGTTTCTCTTGGAGAGGGTAGACCTCTGCATCTATTCAGCTTTGCTTTGGAGCAGGTGCCTTATATGAATTACTTCTAAACCACTCACCTAGCCCATTGGGGGCATTTTCATTTGCCTTTTCTTTTTCTGAAAATTTAATTATGTTTATTTATGTAGTGTGTTGGGGGTGGAGGTGTCATAGTACTGGTGTGACAGTCAGAGGGCTACTTCTACCATGTGTGACTTAGGTATTCAATTCATGTCATCAGGCTTTATAGCAAGTGTGTTTGCCCATTACCTGTCTCACTCCCAACCCTTTTTATTTTAAAGACAAGGTTTCTCTATGAAGCCCTGGCTGTCCTGGAGATCGCTATGTAGATCAGGGTGGCCTCCCAAATGCTGGGATTAAAGGTGCGGGTCATCACTCTTGCTCACCAGCCCCTTTGTTTGATTTTCCTATAAGAAGACCCAAAACTAAGGGGACCACCTAGAATCAAACAAGTAAGAGTTAAAGTACTGAGTTTAAACCCAAGTCCATAAGCCCTACATGAAGTCAGTCTGCTTTCCCAAGCCACAACTCTTTATTCTGTTGTATTTGTGTGATGTGACTCAAGGGTAGGGCCACATCCTTGTTCACTTTATGTCCTCAATGACTGGTGTACAGTACACTCTTACTAAGCATTGGAATGAAGGAAGGAGGGAGGCAGGGAAAGAGAGAGAGGAAGGAAAGGGGTGGGGGATGGTGTAATCTTCGATGTAATGTTACACATCTATAGCCCGTTGACCTTAACCAAGCACACAGTTGCACTCAAGATTTTGTTGAGAAGGAAAAATCAGGTTTTACATGTTTATTTTACATGTTATAAATGAATGCAACTAAAGAAGGAATCTCTGAAAGTGAGAGACCAAACACACACACATATACATATGTGCACACACATATTTAACGTCTGAGACATACGGTAGCAAGTGTTTGCTCAGAAAATGAATAAGTAAAGCACATGGATCTATGCAATTTTCCTTGAAGTTTTCTTAACATTGCTATCACTTTTTTGGCATTATGTTTGCTATTGCTGAAATAGAGAGAGGACACCATTTAAGACCAACCTCAAATTAATTTTTTTCTTGTTGCTTTTCTTCCTCCTCTTTGTTTTTTTGTAAGCCAGGCTGTCCTGGACTCACGAAGTGACCCAGACTAGTCTTGAACTCATGACAGTTCACTTGCCCCTGCCTCCCAAGCACTGGGATTACAAATGTGAGCTACCACCCCTGGCTCTTCTAATTATTTTGTATTCCAGTGTAGCAGAGCAGATTTAGAGTTTCATATCTGCTTGTCAAAGACTTAATCAGACGTAATGATATCCTGAAAGACAGGACCATGGCAGATACCACCAAGGTTGCCTTCTGTTGATTGCAGTCTTCAGTGTGCAGAAGAACTCCTGCAAAACCTCACTGATTTCCAGTTGGGCATGGTGGCACATGCCTTTAATCCAAGCACTCGGGAGGCAGAGGCAGGCAGATCTCTGAGTTAAGAGGCCAGCCTGGTCTACAGAAGGAGTTCCAGAACAGCCAGGGCTACACAGAGAAACCATGTCTCAAAAAACAACAAACAAAAAATTAATTTCTGTGCCTTTCCCCAGCCTTCTCCATCAAATTCTGGTTTGGGAGATCTGGGATGGGGCAGGAGAGTCTATACTCTCACCATCACCGAAGGAGTGCAGATCACCTATTGAGATCCTCACCTCCAAAGTTTCTGTGACTCAGTGTCTTTTCCTCAGCCTTCTGTTGCCAGTTCTGTGTTCTGAGGTGCAAGCAGGCAGGCTGACCCCAAAGTGACTGGCCAGTCTGTCAACACCACCCAGGGAAGATGCTCCTTTCTGTGCCTTATTCCAATGTGATGGCATAAAGGGAGATGCTCTCCCAGATTACACATCCAGAGCCAGGGCGAGCACGCAGAGAATGGAGGTGTGACTTACTGATCACCTTGCCCTTTCGACATCTAAATGGCCTGACCCAGCACTGACCCTGGACGCATGGCCCAAAGAGCATTGGAAAGAATTTAGGAAAGTTGACAGAGGAATCAGGAGGCAAAATAAGCTCAGCTAATATACTGCAGTAATTGTTGGGCTAAGAAGGTCTCTTAGGTGCTTTCAGCTCTTTGTGGCACAAACTCCTCTCCATTATCTCTGTCATCAGCAGCAGCAACAGGTCTTTACTGNCCACCCACAGGACAGATCCTACACATCATGAGGTAGAGATCCTGACAGCTATCATTTCCCATTCCATTTCCAAGCTTTTAGGCAGAAAGACCTTATCCATCTATCTTCAAGGATATCACAATTACAGTTTAATATCTTCATGAAATGTTTTTTCTTCCTCCGTAGCTGTCCTTCTAATGAATTATCTTACTTCCTTTAAATATCACTAATATTTTATGGTGTGTATGCATCTAAACTATTTTATCAGTTTCTATTAATGTAGATTTAGGTACATGCCGGTTCTTGTGATTTCAAGTCATGAAGAACCGTATTGTGCCTGTCTTTGCATAGGAGAATCAATTGTTGCTGTAAGACCACATCTAGGAATGCAGTTGCTCGGTTAAAGACTTGATTTGAGCTCTTGGCATTTGAGCAGATGTCGCCAATCACCTTCAAAGATTATGTCAGTTAAGACACCTAACAATAATGCATAAGGAAGCAACAGCTTTTTCATTTCAGTAGTGGAAACTACATATCAGGAAGTAGGTGTAACTTGGATTGGATACTTTATTTGAGACAGAGTTTGTATTTGGAACTCAGTTTGTAGTTGAGGGTGTCCTTAATTCCTGATCCTCCTGCCTCTACCTCTCAAGTGCTGGAATTACAAGTATGCACCATCATACCTAGCTTCTTTGGTTGGATAGCTTTTTAAAATTTTATTTTATTACTAATAATTAGTATATTGCTATGTATATTGATGTGTGTGTATAGTCGAGTATTCATTCACCTGTATGGTCAGAGAATAGCTTTCAAAAGTTGGTTCTCCCACCAGAGGAGTTCTGGGTATCAACCTCAGGTTCTCAGGCTTGGCAGCAAGTGTCTTTACCTAGAATCATCTCACTGCCCCTGTGATTGGGTTATTAGCAGAACCATCAGGCAGGAGGAGTAAGCTAAACCCAAGGACACAGCAATCTCCATTAGTAGACTAGGAAGATACTTGGTTCATTTGTGTGTCAATTTAGACAATGTCCATGTTGGGCTGGAGAGGTGGCTCAGTGGTTGCTCTTGCAGAGGACCTGGGTTCAGTTCCAGCACCTACATGGTGGCTCATAACCATCCACAAGTCTGGTTCCAGGGGAACCTGACACCTTCTTCTGATCTCTTTGGGCATGAGGCACACAGTGCAGTACACAGACATGCATGCAGGCAAAACATCCATACACATAAAATAAAATAAATACATCTTTATAAAATGGTAGTGCCCATGTTTTCTCTATGCTGAGACATACTGATTTATTATTTTGCAATACCTGGCATTGAATTGAAGATCTCATGCACACTAAGCAAGAATTTTACCCTCCAGCACTCTTTTTACTTTTTTTTTTTCCTAGACAAGGTTTCTCTGTATCCTTGGCTGTCCTGGAACTCACTCTGTAGACCAGGCTAGCCTCATACTCACAGAGAACCATCTGCCTCTGCCTCCCAAGTGCTGGGATTAAAGTCATATACCAGATATAAACCAAAGGACAATCACTCTGCAACCCACAGATCCAGGGAAACTACATAGCAGGAAGGACCCTAGGATGACTGTAACATAAAATAAGTTTTGGTTTTGCCCAATCACTGGGCATGCTTTAGTGAAACATTTCACTATTAGGATAAGAATTTGTACCTCTATTTATGTTCAAGATATCTGTATATTATCTCTCCTGCAGTTGTACATCGAATGTTTTAATAATAATAAAAAAAATAAAGTCATATACCACACTGCTTGGCTTCTTTTTACTTTTTATTTTAAGACAGGATTGCCCTGTCTGGTCTTGAACTCATTGTGTGGCCCAGACTGTCCTTGAACTTGAGAGCCTTCTGCCTCAGTTTCTAGTAGTTGGGATCACAGGCTCACCTAACCAGGTCTGGTTCTGATACAGATAATCTGTGAGATTAGTTATGGTCAATAAGAAAATACATACATTTCAGCTGTGGATGGCAAGTAACCCTGATCTAATCATCTATTGTGGCTAATTCAGTCTAACTAGGCTAAAGGATGCCCAGCTAGCTGGTAATTCATTATTTGGGGCTTTGCCTCTGAAGGTGTATCCAGATCAAGTAGCACTTCACACTGCAGACTGAAAGGATTTCCCAGTGTGTGAGCTTTAAATAAATTTTATTATAGTCTGTTATTCTCACCTCTCCATTTTATTGTTAGGTGCTGTTTTCAATCCTGCAAGGTGCCCAATTTATAGATAATACTTTTATCATAGGTGTGTCCAGGTAAAGGGGAACCATTTTTAGGGTGTGGTGCTCAGTAACTCAGGTCTCCACTGGGGGCTTGGGATGTACCTGTTAGACATTTTAGTGAACAATGAAGTGAGAGGCCCTGAATTCTTATGCCTCTTTAATAATTTCAGGGGCTTTTAATAGTATTTTCTCCTCCGCAGTGTGTCCCCACCTGCCCTACATAGTCTAAGCTTCTGGAAAACTCTGGGCCTCAGCTCTCTCCTCTAAGAACAGTAGGGGGCGACCGTGACAGCACCGTTTCCTGTTTCAATCTTAAGAATCCTGAGTTGTCGGAGAAGCGTCTTCAGAGCAGATATTCTAGGGATGGCGACAGAGAAAGGTGACGACAGATAGCAGGCCAATATCATGAATCCCAGGCAGCTGTGAAGTAGAGGTCATTTGGCTGCTCCTGGAGAAACCTGGTCTTCGGGTACCCTTAGTCTCTGCTTCAGGACCGGCAAAGGACAGAGCCTGTGTGCTCCTGGTGCATGCAGCAGCATTGCGTGGGGACAGATCGCTCTGAACTAACTCTGTCATTTCCAGAGCTGTCTCCTTGAACGCTAATGACCCACTGCTATGAAATAGCACAGCATCCTCACTAGACAGCACAGCCCCTCCTAGAGATGAGGCAATCTCACGGGGATTTTTAAGTAGGTCGCTTTCTCCTGCCTTGCTGTTCCAAAGAAGATCTACCTTACCTGGTTGGTTGTTTTCAAAGTGTAGGGGGGCTTAGTTTGTGCTAAGGGCCCTGACCAAGGCCCTTCTTTGGGAAATGCCTGTTTGGTAAAAGCGCCACCTGCCCCGCCCCAAGGCTCTAGAAGAGGGCGTGGTACTTTGTAATGTGGCCTAGCTGTTTGTGTTTCTGGCGTTCAGGGAAAGGCTGCTCCTAATTAAAGGCGTAAATGCTTTAATCCCTGGCCTGGGGGCTTCCCATGGCGCATTAGCCCTGTTAGGAAGGAAGTGGATTGTAATCCCTTTAATAGAAGCCTGGAGGAACTGAGGCTTCTGAGTTGAGAGAATTTCTTCCTGTGATCTAACAATATTAACAAGCTGAATTTGCATAGACAGAAATTTGGGGGCCTGGCTCTCCCTTCCGGTATAGGGGTTGAAGTGGGATTCACGCTAAGAAGGGTTTTGGGGGCATTCTGCAGCAATAATTAAACTCCTACAGCATGCTAGACTCGAGTAAAGTAGCTAAATGCACACCACCTCCTTTGCTTTTCACAGTCAAACCTGTGAGTGTGTATTTGGGCAAGTGTTTTATCAATGTGGAGGTGATTGTTCTCACTGGAGGAAGGAGGGGAGGACTGGAGAACAAATGATGCCCCTAGGAGCCTTGATTGTTCCCAAGATCCTGGTTACTGGATCCTGTCGAGCAGTCTCTGTAGCCTCTCTCCCTGATTTTGCAAACCTTTTAAACACTGTTTAGTTCAGCACAACCATGTTTCTACAGCCCTATTGGTGACTAAATTTTTATTTAACACGTCTTACCCTACACCACACAATGTGCCCCCCACCCCCTACCCCTACTCCCGACACACACACCCAGGGCAGAGTGTCTGGAAGCTGAGGTGGGAAGACCCTTGAGGTCAGGACCAACCTTTGGAATTACAGGGAAAGCTATACAAAACAAAACAATACAAAATTTACTTTCTAACTTATTTCCCATCCCTTACAAATGTACAAAATACGTTTGCATGTTAATAAAGCAGATACCAGAGAGGCATATACCTCTGGGTGATGGTGGTGCATGCAGAGGCCGGTGGATGTCTGTGAGTTCCAGGACAGCCAGGGCTACACAGAGAAACTCTGTCTCGAAAAACCAAAAGAGAACGAGAGCTATATAACAATGGGGACTGTGGAGAGAGGGAGAGGGAGAGAGAGGGAGAGGGAGAGAAAGAGAGAGAGGGGGAGAAAACAGTGAAGTCTGTGGAGATGGCTCAGTTATTACCACACTAGCATGAGGACCTGAGTTCAAATTCCCCACACTCATATAAAAAAGCCTGGGCATGGTGGAACATATCTGTGCTCTCAGTGCTGTGGAGGCAGAGAGATGAATTCCCCCAGCTCACCGGCCAGCCAGCCTACCCAAATTAGGTTCAGTGTGAGACCCTGTCTCAAAAGGTGGGGAGTGATGTTGANCTCTAGTTTCTACATGCATGTAAGCATGCACACACGTATACACAGATACATAAATATCACGCACACACACAAAGGAGCATGTTGTATTGCATTGTAAAATGTTAAATTTAGTATGATATGATGATTTATGTTGTAGTCTGTGGCAAGGATGACTGTGAACAACACAGGTTTTCAGTCTCCAGTGAAGGACTCTCTGGAGTGGAGTTACCTGCCGGGCTGCATGAACAGCACCCAGTTACTCCTACAGGCTGCTTTCTCAAATGCCAAATAAATAAAGACATTTGCATCCTGTCTCTATGCACTCGGCAATCTCATTTGTCTTTTTGTGACTAGTTTTTGAACTTAGCATAATGTTTTCAACTTTCATCCCCTCTGTAGCCTGGGTCAGAACTTTCTGAGCAATGTTCCACACTATGTCTGCACCACATTTGGGTAACCCATTCAGCTGCTGGTGGCCATTTAGGCATCATGAATTCTGCTGCTATGAGCAGTGGCATCCAGTATCTCTGATTCCCTGCTTTTAATTCCTTTTGGTTCATGACCAAAAGTGAACTTTCCAAATCACANGGTTCTTCTCCATGTGTTTCTTTTTTTTTTTTAAGATTTATTTATTTATTATGTATACAGTGTTCTGCCTGCATGCCAGAAGAGGGCACCAGACCTCATTATACATAGTTGTGAGCCAACATGTGGTTGCTGGGAATTGAACTCTGGACCTCTGGAAGAGCAGCCAGTGCTCTTAACCTCTGAGCCATCTCTCCAGCCCCTCCATGTGTTTCTTAAACATTTATTTANATTTGTATGTGCATGTTGTGGCCAGAGGGCATCTCTCAGGAGTTGGTTCTCTCTTTCCACCATGTATATCCCAGGTTCAAACACAGGTAGTACCACTTGGTGGCAAGAATCTTTTGCTGCTGAGCCACCTCGTGTGCCCCTGTGCTTAACTTTGGAGAAACTTCCAATCTATTCTCACTAGCTGCACCGTTTTACATCACCACCAGCAGTGTGTGAGAGTCTCACTCTCTCCAAATCCTCAACCACACTTGCTACTTTCTGCTTTGGGCAGTTTGTTTTTAAATAGCCTTACTAGTACAAGTAACAGAGAGTAAGATTTTGACAAGTANGTGAGCCGGGCTCTAAGGCAATAAGAAACCTGCAGAGGCATAAATTTAGCTAAACCCAGGCTGACATCATCAACCAACTACCTCTCCTGGCAATAGTGGGACCTGCAGAGTAGTGAAAAGCATTTCCCTTCCAGTACCATCCAATCAGGTTTGTACTGGCCCAGCTGGTCCAGATGTACTGAGACTCCAGGAGGGCTAAGCCAGGGACAGAGAAACTGACATTTAGGAGGGGCAACTAGCTACCCACATCACAATGACCAGGGCCACAACCAAAACAGTTTCATTGTGTAGGTCAGGGCTGATCTCAGCGGCAGGTATGCCAGCGAGACAGTGCCAACAGGACTCTCCATACAGCAGGGACACCTGGGGTTGGAAGGGCAGGGACATTGAGTCTTGTCAAAAGGAAAGGTAGGCTCTGAACTAAAGCCGGCCCTTGGCTGTCTGTATTCAGGAAGAAGAAAACATGGGGTATCGTCTGAGGTCTGGCCAGTACCTGGCCAGGTNATAGCTGGCCGGTCAGCGTGGACCTCAGTGCAGAGTAGTTCNTGGGAGTGAAATGAAGGAGTGGTTGCTGGGGATGTAGCTCAGTTGCTGGGGTGCTTATCTAGTATACACAGGGCCCTGAGTTCAGTTCCTAGCACCACATAAAACAGACATGGTGGTGCACACTTGCTTTTTGGTTTCTTTTTTCTT
>LZPO01007947.1:746259-765539 GCA_001675575.1 Neotoma lepida
TTTTAAATCAAACCTAAGTGAGAACCCAGACTCCTGGTTTGGGATGGGGACTGGGAGACTGGGAATCCCAGTTGCATTTTAATTGCTGTGCACTGCGTAACACAGTTTCTATAGCTAACCTAAATTTGTAGTTTGTCTTCTTTCCTTCTCTCAGACCCCTCTTCTGTCTTTGTGACATGTTTTGTCACCCAGGCTAGCCTGGAACTTGCTAGGTAGCCTAAGCTAGACTTGAACCTGCAACCCTGCTTCAGTGTTCTGAGTTTGGGGATTACAGGCATACACTACTATACCTGGTGTTTTTCAGCATTATCAGTAAGAGCAAATAAAGCATCATTTGTNATCAATCTCGTTCTTGGGTGGCAACTTTTGCCCATCCTACATTTACCCCTCCCCCANANCTGTATCTATATACAAAGCATAACCACAGTGACCAAGTTTCTCTGGTGCCTGCCCGTTTTTATTTATTAGAAGATTTATTTATTTTAATTTATGTATATGTGTCTAGGGGTGATTGGTGGTGCTTGCTGAGGCCAAAGAGAACATCAGATCCCTAAAATTTATGGGCAGTTGTGAGCCACCCTACATAGGCACTAGGAACTAAACTCTGGTCCTTGGAAAAAACAGAGTGTTCCTAACCCCTGGATTATCTTTCCTGTCCCTTTCTCACCCCTGCTTTAGACCCCCTCTCCCCTGGTCACATTACAATTATTTATCTTTTTGTGTGAGAAGGGCATACATGTGCACATGAGAGGTCAGAGGGCATCCACCCTCAGTGGATCTGGATCCCAGGGATNGAACTCGGGTCCTCAGGCTTTGTGGCACCTTTCCCTATCTGCTAATCCACAGATGTCAACTCCCACCTGTTCCAGTCCAGGCATTGTTTTAGGCAGCAGAATAAAAAAAGAGAGAAGGCAGGCAACAACTTTTTGTTGTTCTATTGTTTTCCTGCATGGGACTTAATTACTTACTCATTTCTGTAAAGCTATACTTACCTACATTACATACATGTGTGCATATATTAATATAAATACTGTTATATAGACTTATCTGGTAGAATTATTATTTTTTTGCATATCATCATGATTAAATTCCTTGTGTTTGGACATTTTCCATGTTCTTCAAGGAAAATAATGATTTGAAATTAAATTTTAAAAAATTTGTTGTTTTTAAATTATCAAAGAATCGTGCTTCATTTGTTGAGCCTACCACCACTTCCTTTTCCTTCTGGTCTCGCTCATTCTTCCAAGTAGACCCCACCCTGCCTTCATGTAACGTGGCAAGATACTAACTTTAATAGCTTATGTTTCAGAGGGGGAGAAAAGATCATTTTAGAGAGTTGAAAATGCTATGAAAGAATATAGTACATATTGGCAGGGGGTGGGGTGGGTGAGTGGGTGCTCCGGCTGTCAGGGTAGTCTTTTGTCTTTTGTAGTGACCTCTCTACTAAGAAGCATCCAGAGTCAGTAACTCCTACTTTGCTTCTACAATACTTAAAGGTAAACATTATTTCTGACCCTGCAAACAAGGGCTAATTTTAAATTATTTGTTAATTTTTGAAGTTTATTTATTTTTGTGTGTGTATGTACATACATGTCACTGTGTTCCTGTGCAGGTCAGGTGACAACTAGTGGGACTGGTCCTTCCCTCTACCATGTGGGTCTCACGGAGAGAAACTGGGTTGGTGGCAAGTGCCTTTACCCATGGAGCCATCTTGTCAGTTGATGACGAATGTTTAAAAGGCAATTAAAACCCTTTTTATATCAATTCTGGTAATATACTGATGTATAAAAATAGAAAAGTGAAGGAAAATACACAATCGGTTAAAAGTCCAAGTTCCCTCACTCAGGTCAGAAATAACAGCTGTTGACAGTTCATGGTTCTCCTGGTCTTTCCTCCTTGGGACACAGATGTATACTTAGAACACTTTGATATTCTACACTGTTTTTATTTTTCTTTCACTAAGTCTTAACTACATCATTTGATTAAGAGAGTCCACTTACTTAGGCCAACTGATTTCTCTCTCTCTGGCTCATAAAATCTCTGCTGTATCCTTTTTATTTTTTCCTTCTCTTAAGTAGATTTGCTAGAGAAACTTACTACTTTGATTCAAAACTATTAAAACAATGTGGTGATGCTGTTTTATTACCTTAGGTTTGTTTGCTATCCTATGGCTCCTCTCCCAGTGCTGAGCACAAACCACTACTGTGCTTCAGCAATGACGGCTCACGCAATAAAACAAATGTATGAGGCAGAGGCAGGAAGTAGAGGGTTCAAGGCCTGAGCTATAGGAGACCCATTCTCAGAACCAAAACAAAGTCAGCAAATTTAAGTCCAAATAGAACTTTGAAAACTTCTATACATTTCAGTATTTTTTTCATTTCTCTCATTATTTGTTTAACACACTGCTGATGTGCATCTGTCTGTCTGTCCTCTTCCTCACAGTCCATCTCTCTCTCTCTCTTTTTTTTAGATTTATTTATTAGGTATACAATGTTCTGCCTGCATGTATGTCTGTAGGCCAGAAGAGGGCACCGGATCTCATTATAGACAACTGTGAGCCACCATGTGGTTGCTGGGAATTGAACTCAGGACCTCTGGAAGAGCAGTCAATGCTCTTAACCACTGAGCCATCTCTCCACCCTGACACACTCCATCTCTTTGGGTTTTTGAGACAGGTCTCATTTTGTAACCTAGGCTGGGTTTGAACTCATGGCAATCATCCTGCTCNAGCCTCCTAACTGCTTGGATTACTGCCATGAGCCACCATGCCTGGCTCTGTCTCCTTCCAGGTTCTTGTTCAGAGGTGAAAGTGTGTCTCAGTGTGTCTCAGGATTGTATTTTTTCACTCCAGCCCCAGGGTGGAGTTGCGTTCCCTGGGGCAGAATTACTTTCATAATTTTTAGGCTGCGTATTCCTGGTTACTGTACGGGGGACATGGAGAAGACTCATTAGCCACAACTACCTCACTGCCTGGCCAACTACAAGTCTGATGACTCACCTGCTCTGGGCTCATGTAGAGCTTGGTCCCCACTTGCCCTGTGTGTGTGGCATAGGCTGGCATTGGAGTCAGAACAGTCTGCTCTTCCTCATCTTGGTCCATGGCGGTCACTAGTCCAAAGTCCCCAACTTTGACCACATCATCCATGGTGAAGAATATGTTGGAAGGCTGGGAAAAATTAGGGGGAANAGAAAGCACAGTGAGTATATAAAGAGAAGGGGGAAAAGTCAAAAGAATTTTATGATTTCAGAAAAGAAATAGAAGAAGAAACATATTCTAAAGTATACGAGTCTGTAAAATGAGCTACTGTCCCCAGAAGAGGAATAGCCGACCAACACAAATTAGATTCCATGTTTTGTTTTACTATTAAGAGAGAGAAATGCAGTGGTGGCGCATGCCTTTAATCCCAACACTCACAAAGGCAGGTGGATCTCTGTGAGTTTAAGGCCAGCCTGTTCTACAGAGAGTTCCAGGAAAGACAAGGCTACACAGAGAAACTTTGTCTCTAAAAACAACTAAGAGAGAGAGAGAAAACATGAGGTTGGGTGGGTGGGTAGGGAGGTGGAGAAGGCTGTAGGAGGAGCTGGGGGAGGAGGAAGAATATGATCAAACTGTTAAAGGAAGAAAACAAAGTGCTGTCTAGTCAGTTTACTATTAACTCAGGTAACACAACCCTTTGAAAATCACTGCTTGTCCCCCGTTCTCTAGATATGGAAACCAAAGCCCCAGCCAGCAAGTGGTAGGGCCAGGAATTGAACTCAGGCAGCCTGGCTCTGGCTCTGCTGCCATATCCTCATGCCTTACTCTGTGGTAGATGACTGAAATCTGACCATCTAATAAATGTAACATATCTCTCATCTGGTCTGCATCCGAGGGAGAAACAGCCCATCAAGGGGAGTCACAACTCGTGACTGCTGTTATATATGCCCTCTTTCTAAATCCCACATGCTCCTATTCCAGAGCCACACTTAGGCCTCTGTCCTAAGGCCTGAGTTCTAAATTCCCACTTGAATTTGCATATTAGATGCAGCTAACCAACTGTCACATGAGCTCCTCCAGGTCCCCCACATGAAATCTATCACTTTTCCCCAAGACAACAGTGACACAAGTGAGAGAGGTGTTAAAGCATGAAAGAGGAGCCACCTAATTCCTAAAATCGAACCTTTTAGTAAAACACTTCCGACACTGCCAGGAAATAACACTTCCCTAGATTGCTAAGATGCCATTATAAAACTCTTGACTGGGAGGACATGAGGTTCCTGTAACTGGAATCTGGAGTGACAACCCAGAACTTTCTCACCAACAACCCCATAGCAGAAACAATAAAGGATACTGCCTCTCTCCCTCTCTTTCTCTTCCTTCCTCCTGCTGGGCTACAGATGCAAGCCAAGGCCCCAGGACTACCATGTGAGAGCTACTAAAAGTGGGACTTGTGTTAGAACTCTNTCTGCCTCTGCTTCTCTTGAGTCTCAAGTAGCCCAGGCTGATCTCAACTTTACTCTGGAGCTGATGATGACCTTAAAATTCTGGTGTTTCTCCTCACAATTCCTTTTTATGCGCTGCTAGGGATCAAAACATGGCTTCATGCATGCCAGACAAGCACTCTACCAACTGAGCCACATCCCCAGCTTCCCACAGCAATTACTGACTGAACTCTTAAAAGACAGTGATTGTCTCTCTAGCATCTATCTCCTGTGCTTCTCTTAGAAGCATCCTGACTTTGTGAACTCCCTTCTCCCTGCTTGCTTAATTCCTTTTCTACCAAGGAGTCCAGTGGAGAGATAGGCTAATGGTCCTTGGTTTACTGAGAACAAGCCTTAGGATTTCTGGCTAACTTGGGGGAAAGAAAAACTTTCTTACCACCTCCTACCAAAAGCCCTCCAGAACGCTTAAAAGGCAAACATATACGAGAACCACTGGCTGCCATCTTAAGTCTGTGATAGGAGAGCCTGGCTAAAAGTGGAAAGAAGAAATAGGGAGAAGGGAATGTGTGCTTCACCAAATTGTCTGATCCTGGCTGACACTACCTGAATCCCCAACAGTTTTGTCGAATGGCTGACAGAGCTCCTGCGGGCTTTGTCAGTACTAATGCTTCGGGTGGCAAGCAAAAGAAAATCCAAAATAAAATGAAGAAGCAAGAGTCCAGAACATGTGAGGATTGCTATGAGGCTGGGGTGAGGGATCTAGGTGGGCATGGTTTGTGCCACCAAGGAAACCAGAGGACAAATGACCTAGGTGTGATGAGGCTGACAAAGGAGAAACAGGTTCTCTGAGGAGACAATGAGAAAAGCTCAAAGAAAAACAGTGTCAGCTGCTGATGACAGACACGTGACCAAACTTTGTATGGAGGGAAAAGCCTAGAAGATTAAGATTTAACATCNAAGCCTTAGGTTGGAACACAGCAAAAGGTACAGGCTTTTCAGCTAGGAAAAAAATGTCAGCATACTAGACATTTTTGAAATGACCACCTTTTCAAAGGAATAAATCATTTTATATTTTCAGAAAAACAAAAGGGAAAATTAACTTACGTTTGGGAATTTTTCTGGCACATATACAAACAGAGAAGAATCTTTACACAACATTGTAGTATTGAGCAAACCCTTCACCTACATCTTGCTCGCATTATAAAACCAGCAGAATATTACTGTTAGTGAAGGCACTGGCTTTGGCTTTCATCTTGNTGCTTCTGTATGACAGGCATGGGGAACGTGTACACGCGTGAGGAAGGTTGACTGCACTCACACCTCAACAGCAGGTATCACCCACCTCAAACTCAGGGTCTCTCTGAGTAAGACATCCTCTCCATTCCAACCAAAGGAACCACCTCTAAACTTTTCACTCTGTGCAGAACAATCCATGGCACCCGGTTTGGACCCACACCAAACTTCTGAAGCAGTGAGAACTTGTAACAAGTGGCAGTTATGTCAGAGCACAGGGGTTCTGTCCAGTTCTTATTCCTATTGTCTCCCCTAACTCTTAAAACACACCAAAAATTTTTAAAATATTTTGATGATTTTAGAAGAAAGTAACTTTTTATTCTAAAGATAATGGTCTCATGTAGTCTAGGTTGGCCTGAAATACCAGTGACCGACAGTGGGGATTGAACTCAGGGCCTCACTGCATGCTAGGCAATGGAGATACACTCCCAGCCCCAGAAACCAACTCCTGTTATAGCTACTTTAGTATCTGGAGCAACAGTTTGTAGTTACATAAAATAAGACTTAAAATGAAGCCAAATCTGCCAAACATTTTAGTCATCTCCCTCAGAAAATGTTTAAAGGTTCTATATACACCTACTGGGGGCTATCAGGAGCATGTGGATCACGGCAAGAGACAGTCAAATAAAAGTTCAATAGAATCAGCAAACTAGTTACAGTCCCGCACACTGGTGTTTAGAAATGTATACTATGGAAACACTATGCCTATGTATGTATTCGTTACTGAGACAGGCTTTCATTTTGTAGCCCAGACTGGCCTTGAACTCACATCAATCCTCCTGTCTCAGCCTCCTAAGTGCTGGGATTACAAGAGTGCATTACCATTTGGATTTGGAGTTCTATGTAATTCAGCACATGGTATTGCTGCACTGTTCAGTGTTGTCTACTCTGAGAACAAGGTTTAAGTCTCACAGCTACAGCCACAGGGTTAAGCATTTGCCACCTTTCTTTAGTTGGCTTCTCCCTCAAAGCCCACCCAGTCAGCAATGGGGCAAAAACATGGACATCTGCTGCCCCAAATCAGAGCTGGCTAGTGAAAAGACTCCTCTCCCTTTCCACCAGGCTCCTCTCACCATGTNCTGTAGAGATCCGGGTCAAGGTTATTCAAAGCCATAAGAAGTTTGTGGCTAGCCAGATAGCTTAGTAGGTAAAGGTGCTTGCAGCNGAGATCGACAACCTGAGTTCAATCCCNGCTATCCACACAGTGAAAGAAGAGAATTGACTCTCACAAGTTGTCCTTTGACCTCCACACAAGCATACACACAAGTGTGCACTCTAAATAACTATAATAAAAAAACCTAACCAACTAACTAACTAACTATATAGAACTTGGTTTTTCAAGACAGGGTTTCTCTGTAGCCCTGGCTGTCCTGGAATTCATTCTGTAGACTAGACAGGCCTTGAACTCAGAGATCCACCTGCCTCTTTCTCCCGAGTGCTGGGATTAAAGGTGTGTGTTACTAATGCCTGGTGATTTTTTTTAAAAGATTGATTGATTGATTGATTGATTGATTGATTGGTTATGTATAGAGTGTTCTGTCTGCATGTATCCCTGCATGCCAGAAGAGGGCACCAGATCTCATTACAGATGGTTGGGAGCCACTATGTATTTGCTGGGAATTGAACTCAGGACCTCTGGAAGAACAGCCAGTGGTCTTAACCTCTGGGCCATCTCTCTAGCCCTGTAAAAATATTTTTAAAGCATAGGAATTGTGTAGCATAACTGCTCGTGGTGGACTTGATTTAGAGACTCTTTTTCCCATCAGGACAACTGGACACACTTTTTACAGTAAAACAAAAAAGAACAAGCTATAGAGAAAAANGCATTTGCCTGAACCTTTTAAACATGAGACTTCCTCCTTTCCTGTTTCCTTCCTGGACCACTGCTCTCTGATGCTTTTACTTCACTCTGGTTAAAGACTGACAATTGTAAGTCCTGCTCTGAACTGCTGATGTCACACGTAAAACCCAGTGTGACGTTCTCTGACTACACACCTTGAGGTCCCTGTGCATGAGTCCCTTGCTGTGCAGAAACTCCACGGCCTCTGCGATCTGCAGAAAGATGTGCAGACACACGCTGTGCTCTCTCTCCTCCATGCTGCAGCGTCGGTTCATCCAGTCCTTAAGGTTCTCTTTTCTGCACAGCTGCATCTGGATGTAGAGGTACACCTTCGGGGAGCTGGGCTGCAGCTGGTCCACAGTGTTCTTGGTGAAATCTAAACTTAGAGTGGTCGGCCTGGTAGGAGAGGTAGACAGGGTGGCTTCTGAAGAGGACCTGCTGCTAGAGTACTTGAAATCAGTTAGCTTAGTCACGTAATGGTTGCCATTGTGCAGCCGGGTCGTTCTGGGGTCTTCCTTACTGGANGCATTGTCACAGCCAGAGTCTTCAAACACTATGGAAGAGGATGTTCCCTCCCTTGACCTCGTGTAGGGAGAAGCTTCAGAAGGACAGAGTTCAAAGGAGTGCCCCTCGTCATTGCCGTCCACAGTACCGTCTTCCACATCGCACTCTGTGAGGCAGCTGTCCTGGAGGTTGTGGGCGGCATCCACGGACTCNCTGTTGTCTCCACAGTCTGTTCCTGAGAACTCCAGGGGAGAGAACTGGCTCTCAGATGAACTTGTCTGGCCACAGGAAATGCCCACTGAGAAAGACCGACTTCTCTGAGGTGAAGGAGCTATGACTTCAATATGTTCTTTTGTAGAGAAAGGATCCGTTCTGCAGATCTTAACGGATGGCGCATCNATCGGGCTGGGAGAGCTGAGTGGCCAGTCTGTGCTGAAAGTGGAGAAATACCAAGATTTGAATGAATATACGTACCTTGGCTTAAAATGTTTCAATTATTATAAATACACTTACCAAAAACACATAGGGGAAATAAAACATGCCATGTGGGACAAAGAACATCTCATCCCATCTATTCCTTTAAAAAATTTTTATTTGAAAGCTGATTTTGTTTTAAATTTGTGTATTTGTGTGTGTACCTTCTTGTCTGTGTGTGCACCTCATGTGTGTAATGCCTGTAGAGGCCCGAAGAGGGCACTGGATTCCCTGGAACTGGAGTTATAGGCAGCTGTGATCCTCCTGACGTGGGTGCTGGGAACTAAACCAAAGTCCTCTGCAAGAGCAGCAAGTGATCTTAACTGCTGAGCCATCTCTCCAGCCCTGAGAGCTTAATTATATACCCAAAACAGTTATTCTGTGTATCAGCCTTTTGTACAAAATGTAAAATAGAAAAGCAACACCAATGACAGGATTTTTGATGGCCACAATACTGAAGCTCCTGTGCAAATTACAGTAGCTCACAGGCTTTGATACAAGAGGCCACTTCCCTTCATCCTGAGTCTATAATAGGAGTTACTTGACAAGATACCTCCAGGGACCGAATGCTCTGCAGGCAGGTTGCTTCATCATTTTTCACTGTGGCTTTTGAGGGGCTTCCTTCAACACATCATACACGGGGAGTATCTGCAGACTAACTAAGCATATGTACTTTTAAAAACTGAAATAGTCACCCAGGCAGTGGTGGCGCACGCCTTTAATCCCAGCACTTGGAAGGCAGAGGCAGGTGGATCTCTGAGTTGGAGGCCAGCCT
This sequence comes from Neotoma lepida, assembly GCA_001675575.1. Lineage (NCBI taxonomy): Eukaryota > Metazoa > Chordata > Mammalia > Rodentia > Cricetidae > Neotoma > Neotoma lepida. The sequence goes on from LZPO01007947.1 coordinate 755,568, forward strand.
GGTCTACAGAGACTTCCAGTACAGTCAGAGTTAGTTACATAGACAAAATGTATCTCGAAAAACAAAACAGAACCAAAACTAAAACCCCTGATATAGCCTAAAACTATTTAAAATGAAGTTATAAATTGTTAACTGCCAANATAAAAACCTCATAAAAAAGAAAAAAGAATGGATAAACACAGAAGCATTTCATAGTGAGAAAAGCCATTGTGGGTCCCTTGAATATTATTCATACTAAGAAAAAGCACGTTGAGAAAGCCTGAATCTCAGGTACTTAACAAGTGGTGAGAGACTAGTATGATGATACAGGACAGAATACTACCACACTTTCTTCTTCAGGCTACTGAAAGACACCACGTTCACAGTGAAGCACCNGCCTAGAAGGAGACACTCGTTTTGTAAGTCTGTCTAACGAAGCTACCTTTCGTCTTTCAGCCAGATNTCATCCATCTCCTCTTGCCACTTCTCTGGCGGTGTTTCCAGCCAGGCATTGAAGTACCTCACGATGCCTGGGTGTTCCAGCTTAGCCAGGGCTTTGACTTCCCGCATCACCTTCTCCCGTGCCAATTCCCTGAAACACAGAGCACAGGATGGTTTGTCCGTAGCTGAAGTATTCCATGTCCAATGGTGAAAACCAAAGAATGCAATAGAAGTCTCTTGGAATATAAAATCAAGAACATGAGTTAGCCTTTGGCACATATTAGGTACTAAATTACAAATAAAACAAAATGTGTAATTTTTTTTTAACCTTTCTGGAAATAANGGCTACANACATACCTACTTCCTCACCTAAATAGTTTCTTAGCTGAATGAAAATCACTACTGATTCTTAAATGTCTGTTGGTCCATGTGAGGAAGAGTCACCCAGNAGCTAAGTGTCTGGGCACACAGTGAGGGATGATCTATGTAGATTATGTTAAATGAGGTAGAAAGGCCTGGTGACTGTCAGACAAACGGAAGGACGGAAGCTGAGCAGCAGCATCCATCTCCCTGTGCTCCCTGACTGACCGCAGACATAATGTGACCAGGTGCCTCACACTCCTGCCCCAATGCCTTCCCTGGCATGATGGACTATATCTTCAAACCCTGAGGCAAAACAAACCCTCCCTTCATAAGCTGATTTTGCCAGGCATTTGTTATGGCAATGAGACTCAGGACCCTCCCACCTCAACCTCCTGAGTATTGGGATGATAGGCATGCACCACCAGGTCCAGGACAGTCTTTGTTTTACTAGTGGTAAACTACAAGCTGCAGTTTGGATATGGAACATCCCTGGAGCCACAGGGAGGAGATGACACTTTATGCAGTGGCCCGTTGAGGTGTGCCCTTGAAGGGGAGCTGCTGAGTTCTGAGTCTTCCCTTTCTCCTTAGCCAGGATGAACTGTTAAGCTGTTTTCTATACTACACGTTCTCTCCCTTGCCACAGGCTTAAAAGTAATAAGACCAACTCATCACCAACTGAAACCTGGGGACCAATGAACGAAAACGAACAACTCTAAATTATCTGTTCTTTTGTTACACTAGTGGAAAACCAACTAATACAAAAATGATTCTGAAATGCTGTGACTATAGTTCCTATACTTGCCTCTGGGGAAATCTTTAGAGTTCAGATATATTTCTGTGTACATAGGTTGTGTGATCCTGGTAAATGCTCGTGTGTGTATGTGGACACATAAAGGCCCTGTCTCTTATACACATCTAGATGTGTATAAGAGACAGGGGTTTCTCTGTGTAGTTTTGGAGCCTGTCCTGGATCTCGCTCTGTAGACCAGGCTGGCCTCGAACTCACAGAGATCCGCCTGCCTCTGCCTCCCAAGTGCTGGGATTAAAGGCGTGCGCCACCACCAGCTTCTTCTTTTTTCTTAAATCTATGCTAGAAACCAGGAAGCCTCAGCAATCCTCCCATCTCCATCCAATTTGGCACTGGTGTTACAGATGTGGGCAGGATGCCCAGCTTTTTATTTGGGTGGCGGAATCTGAACTCTGGTCTTGATGCTTGTGCAGCAAGTATGTTTAACCACCAACCCACCTATCTCTCTAGTCTGTAAGGCCACACTTTACAGAAACCTACAGCTCACAACTTTAGGACCACTTGTTAGTTGGCAGCACTTAGAACCACAGGGTTGGAAGAAGAGACTACATTGTGACTGTGGAGCACAAGAAATGAAATTTGCCTATGAGATGAGATCCAATTTACTAAAAGCATCATCCATTACCTATTGGGGAGACGGATCCTCTTGATAGCATAATTGCAATCATCTACTTTGTTTTTAGCTTCAAAGACAACTCCAAAGCCACCACGACCCATGCACTGAATTGGCTCAAAATCTGTTAGATATCTTTAAAAAAAAAACATACAAATTTTTAAAGTTTGAAAATAGTTTTAAATGTTATAACAACATTTCAATATTGAACAAAAACAGTTCAATATTATATCATCACACACAAATGCATAAACTCTGTAAACTCTGAGTGTATTTCATAAAAAGCACAGCTTGAATATTATTAGCAGTATTCTAAGTTCACCTGCATGCATAAGTAAGCAAACACACATAAACTCCATACACATAAATAATAGATGGCTTTGCTTAGCTGGTAACCACTTGTTCTTACAGTAACTGTACTAATGATGTGTTCTACCCAAGACTTTCTGTCAGCTCCCATAGTACCATCTTCTCCCTTCTCCAAAGTTTTGTTTTCTTTAGTATTCTGACTCTGTTAAAAATGTCCTTCCACTGTCTTTCATTGCTTGTAAGTTTTCTCTAAAGAGAGTTGATCAACCTTACTATATTTAAGTACACTGTTAGNGAGAACTCTCAGTAGGAACCAGACCTGACACTGGGAGGGTTGCCTCACCGGTCAGTACTCCCACCATGGAAGGTGCTCAGAGAAGCTCAGTTCACCACTGTCATCACCTGCAGCCCCTCACTTCACCTGCAGCCCAGCTCCCTTTGATGACTCATGGTGGTCCTCCTACTCCAGCCTCCCTACTGTTTGGATTACCATGAGTCACCATGACTGGCTCTCTAAGTTTCTTGTCAGGTTCAGAGGGGAAAGCATGTCTCATGATTGTATTTTCTCACTCCAAAACCAGTTCAGGTTGGAGTTGCGTTCCCCACAGTGGAACTAATTTCATAAATTTTAGGCTGTGTATACTGGGTACTGTATGCAATCACAGGAGAAGACAGGAGGCTGACCTACGCTGTGCATCACGCTCTCTCTCAGGTCAGGGTTCTTGTTCCTGCCGTGTGCTCTCCTGGATGGTTGCTTCTGTGCACTTACTGAAACGTCATCCCTGCTGTGTGCTCTCCTTCTGTGCACTTACTGAAACGCCATCCCTGCCGTGTGCTCTCCTTCTGTGCACTTACTGAAACGTCATCCCTGCTGTGTGCTCTCCTTCTGTGCACTTACTGAAACGTCATCCTTCCTTCATCCTGCTGACCCACCCGTGTAATTGTTCCCATTGCACCGTTCACATAGTGCTTTCTTTGGCAGTTACAATGAAGCATGTGTGTCTCAGCATTGCTGCATCACGGGTCCATAAATGTTTCTGTCTTTTTAGAATCTGGACACTAGCTGGCAAATCAAAGGTCTAACAAATGTCTGTTGAGTTACTCTGAGAATTCATGCATGCATGCTGGAGACTCCTCCAGCCCCACGGATGGAGACTCAGCTGTTCTACGGAGTTGCTCTTATGACTTGTACACACGTTAATTTAGTAGCTGCCTCAGCTGTTCAGAGAACAGCTAAGGAGGAGACATAATCGATGCTAACCCTCCCTGGGCCAATTACCTTCACAGACATGGAAGAGCGATCACATGAATCCCCCAAAATAGAGTCAAGGACCTCAGTACAAATCCGCCTCCCCAAATGCAAAAGCCCTCAACAGTTCAAGAGCCAACTGTACCACCTTCCTATTTTCTAAAAGGAGTGACATCTCATCCACGATTAGACATAAGTAAGTCTCATTTGCTAATGTCTCAGCTGGTGGACGACAAAGCTGGGATTTGAATTCACAACTGAATACACCAGAGGCTGTTTGCACACATCAACATTTCCTAAGACTCTTACCGGGACACGTAGCCTGAGTTTTTAATGTCGTTCCAGCTACTGTCACTGGCATCAGCACTCACAGAATCGTATTTATTTTCAGTCTGACACTGAGTTTCAGACTCCTTCCTTTGCTGAGAAGGCAGAAAGCAGAGTTACTTACTATTAGTACAAAGCTGAGCAGAAGTCAGCCAATCATCTTAGGTTATGAGATAACATTGAAAAACAAACAGCATTGGAAAAAAAATGAAAAGCATGTAATATACAAGAAACAGCAATTCCCTTTACTGCATCAATAGGTTTACATTCCCAACGCCAATACTCTTGTCAGTAAATGGATTCTTTTCTCTTTTTTTCTCAGGATTTTATTCTACGTGTATGAATGTTTGCCTTCATGTATGTGGGTGCACCATATGTATATGTGTGTGCAGGTACCCACCCAGGCCAGAAGGGTGTGTCAGATTGATAGAAATACAATTATAGATGGCTGTGAGATGCTCTGTGGGTACTGGGAACTGAACCTGGGCCCTCTTCAAGAGAAGTAAGTGCTCTTAACCTCTGAGCCATCTTTCCAGCCCTTGTACATGCTTTTAAAAAATATTCTGACTACAGGAAATTGAATTTGGCAATGTCTCTTTACCAACCTCAAAAAGACTTTCTAGAGGATATTAAATATTAGCATGGTAAAGGGCAGAGGTAATCATGGCTCATCTATTCTGTAACTGATTCTTGTCCTGCTGGGTGCTGTGTAAGGGACTGGAGAGCTGGACAAGTAACTAACTGGTTCCAGAATGTCATCTACAAGCAGAGAGAAATGAGACAATCCCTATTAAATGCATCAGCAAGGGGAATAAATTATTNATTTATTTATTTATTTATTTGTTTATTATGTATATATATTCTGTCTGCATCCATGGCTGCATGCCAGAAGAGGATATCAGATCTCATTACAGATGGCTGTGAGCCACCATGTGGTTGGTGGGAATTGAACTCAGGAGCTCTGGAAGAACAGTCAGTGCTCTTAACCTCTGAGCCACCTCTCCAGCCTGAGGGTGTTTCTGACATAAGCAGAGATCCTAATTCAGGAATCTAAGGATCAAGGTGTGGGGAAAGGTAAGTACAGAGCAGGTAGGGCATGACTCCCTCAGGACCCTGCATATTTGAAGAAGGATGAGCTTTATTCTAACAAGGATGTGAAGTCAGTTATTAGAGGTTTTAATGCCAGGAAATGTGTTAAAACGGAGCTGGAGAATGGCTTTCAGACAGGGAGTGGACTAAGGGTGCGAGCCCAGTTAGAGGATATTTCAGCAATCAGAAGACGAGCGATGGTATTTGTACCAAGGAAATGGAGATAGAGATAGAGATAAGGAAATGAAAACTGAGGATATTTAGGAAGAAGACCTTGACAGGACTAGGGACTGGTGAGGGAGAGAACAGCTTTGGCCAAGCTTTGCAGAGCCAAGCACTGCAGTCTGAGACAGAAAATGCCAGTGGGACAGGCTGGGGACGGGATGGGATGGATGAGCAGAGTCTGAGATATGACTCTTTGGAGCTGTNTGTATAGTTCTATATAGATAGTTGCTCCAGAGAAAGGATTTGGATCTGGGATCAAACCTTGTTCCCAGCACCCAGGAAGTGGAGGCAGGCAGACTGACATCAGTTCTGGTCAACATGGTTACAGGGTAAGTCCCTTTCTAAAAAAAAAGAAAAGAGGAGGAAGGTGGGATTTGGGGATCTATAAGATGCCTGATGCTGAGAACAGGAGAACATGTGAGGAGACTGTGCAGCCCTGAGGTGTACTGTGGTGGCCAGGAGGAGCTGATGAAGGTGAAGTCCTGAAGGATCCACTCAACTTCCAAGAAGGAGATTGGGAGGGCCAGGGTCAAGGAAGTCAGATAGGAAAAGTCAAAGAGAAGCATACAACAGTGTCATCACAGAGGCTCAGCTGGGGGACAGGAAATTGTCCACTACATTTAACAAAAGATCATCTAGAGTTCTTGTCAAGGTCGGTTTTGTGAGTTGTAGGATGAAAGCCAGAATGCAAAGGACAGAGGACTGAGTGAAGACAAGGAAGTAGAAATGGGGTGCAGCCATGCTTTGTATCACAGCCATTCAGGCCTCTACAGCACATGTACACAGCAGTATGCTCATAAATGTATTATCATAATTTAAAAAGATATTTTATTTTTATGTATGACCCTATGCTAAAATATATGTGGACTCCCATGGAGGCCAGAAGAGGCCGTCAGATTCCCTGTAGCTGGAGTTACAGGCAGTTACGAGCTGTCTGATGTGGGTGCATAAGAGCAGTAAGTGCTCCTTACCACTGAACCATCTCTCCAGCCCTCCCCGAAACATTATCATAGACTTGAAAACCAACTGTGGCTAGTATTCTTTTTTTACTGTGCTTTATGTTTCACATACAGAGACACTGAACACTGTGTTGTAAGCACACACTGTACCAGACTGCAGGCTAGCAGTAGCAGGATGTATCATACTGTCTAGTATGCAGCAGCCTTGACCATGCAGAGTGGAAGTACACTCTAGGACCTTTGCACGGTGATAACATTGCCTAGTGACACATTTCCCAGACTGTCCCTTCTTAGCTAAGTAATGGACAACTGTATAAGCATAAGTGATCCTGTGGTAAAATCAGAACACATTAACCTCCCCCTCCTGTAAGTTCTCTATACAGCAGACATTTTGAAACACAATCGGCTGAAAGAGCATCTTACCCTGTGGGGCTGAGGATGGAAAAGCCTGCGCACGATAAAGGTTGTGGCTACGATGCAAAGCAAGATGGTTCCAAATATTTCCTTCCACCAGTGCAGGAGGAGGACGGGGTCCTTCTTGCGGATGTTCTTGCTGTAGTGTGGGCTGTCCAGGAATCTGACTGTGATCTGTGTGCTCCGTTTATTCCTTTCTCTCTTGTAATATGGCAGATAGTAACCATTATCTGAGAAAACAAACATCAAAGGGTTTTCCTGCTAAGACAACCATAATAGTGCCCTCCCAACCCCACTTTTTTTTTCAAGACAGGGTTTCTCTGTATAGCCCTGACTGTCCTGGAACTCACTCGGTAGCCCAGGCTGGCCTCGAACTCACAGAGATCTGCCTGCCTCTGCCACCCAAGTGCTGGGGTTAGAGGTGTGCACCACCATTGCTCAGCAATAGCTTTATCTTTAATGGCCAAAAATCAGGCTATTTTATGGTTATGACACCAATTCCTTTTCTTTTCTTTCCTTTGAGACAGGGTTTTCTCTGTGTAGCTCAAACTCAGACATGCTTGCCTCTGCCTCTCAAGTGCTGGGATTAAAGATGTGCACCACCATGCCTGGCACCAATTCCTTTTNTAAATGACTCTCTTGGACGGTCTTCTGAATAATGACACACACTCTTAACAGTTCAGTCGTTTCTCTACCTCAAAGAGAACAGCTTAAATTTATGGTAAATAATGATTAGGGAAAACCCTTCTAAGGGCTTCCCCATTCATCATCTTATTGATAAGTTAGTACTCAAGCTTCCTTCAAGGGGTCTTCCATTTTCTTTCACTTGGGATCAGTTAAACACCAGATGCCACCACAGTCTTTCCTTACAGCTGTAGGACAACCTCCATCATGCTCTCTGGTTCATTTTGGGAGGTCAAAGTGAAGCTGTGATGGCAATCAGCATGTCTTATTTTACTTATTATTTTAATTTTTCTGTGTATGAACATTTTGACTGCATGTATTTNTAGCATGTGCATGCCATGGAGGTCAGAGGAGGGTTGCAGATCCCCTGGAACTAGAATTATAGATAGCTATAAGGCACTGTGTGGGTGCTGGGAACAGGATCGGGGTCCTCTGTAGAAGAGCAAGTGTTCATAACCACTGAGCCATCTCTCCAGTGCTAGTATGTCTATCCTTAACTTTCTACTTTGCACTACACAGGGGTAGACTACAAAATTCTTTTTTATTGTTTTTTGATCAATTTTAGGCAATATCTACTATTTCTAGTTCATAGCCTTCTGTTTTCTTACTGATTTGAGTTACATAATAAATTTTCAGTTCTAACATTTGAAGTAACTAATGTTTTTGTCTGATACCAAGCTGAGGATTTTAAAACTGTCAAAAGACTTCCATGGGTGAATATACCCTAATTTTATTTTATTTACTGATTTTAAGTTATGTATAGATGTGTGTGTTTGTGTTTGGGTATATGTATGTACATGAATGCTGAACTACAGAGGCCAGAGAAGGGCATCAGATTGTGAGTCACCCCATGTAGGTGCTGGGAACCAAATTCAGGTCTTCTGCAGAAGTAATATGGTCTCTTAACTACTGAGCCACCTTTCTAGCCCCTATATCCTAACTTTAAAAAAATTGCTGCTGCTGGACATGGTGGCACACACCTTTGGCATAGGTCTTTGGAAGGCAGAGGCAGATGGATCTCTATGATTCTTAGGCCAGTCTGGTCTACATAGCAAGGTCCAGGCTAGCCAAGGCTACATAGTAAGACCCTGTTTCAAAAAAGAAAATAAATAAATTTTAATTGCTGCTGCTGATACTACATGTTATTTAGTGTTAAGTCTCACTTATTTTTGACTTGTGCATGAATTTTTCTGAGGATAAANGTGAATGATCTCATCTTAGATCATTTTCACGTAGCTCCCTGAGAAATACCCATTTTCTTTTCTGATCTTTTTTAAAAAATTAATTTCACATTTATTGTTTAAGTATGTGTACATGTGTGCCATGTGTCCATGTGGAGGTCATGGGACAACTTGCAGGAAGGGGTTCTCTCCTCCTACCACATGGGTCTAGAGCAACTCATGTTANCAGGCTTGGCAGCAAACCCCTTTATGTACTGGCTTGTTTGAGACAGGGCGTCACTAAGTAACCCAGGCTGGCTCTGAACGCATGATCCTCTTGCCTCTGCCTCCTGAGTGATGAGAATATAGGCTTGTGCCATCATACTCAGCTGTTTTCATTATAGTTTATTATATAATCTGTATTTTATAATCAGATAAATGACAGAGAATGAATCTTAACCATTAGAGCAAGGGGAAGCATCAAGCAGATAACTAAATTAGAGCTAATAATAAAACATAATACATATTTATGGACACTTAGGATGTAGCAGGCATAATGCTAGTTCATATTGTTACACATGATCTCACAGGTGTGTCCAGTGTATATGTACTAGAGTGACTACAGTGGTTTTACAGATATGAAAACCCAGACACAGGGAAGATAGCGGTGCCCAAGCTAGTGTATTGGCCACTGAGATTGGACCCTTACAGTCTAGCTGTAAAGCTTGTACTGCTTATTGCCTCCCAAATTTATTTTTTACTTTTCTATGTGTCAATCAACTTACCTTCATCTGAATTCTAATGATTAACTTCAAATAATTGAATGAGACAGAAATAAAACTTGAGTAATTTCCATTTATGAGTAATGACACTTACCATATGGATACTGTAGAATTGAAAGTGCACCGTTACTGTATTCTTCATGGGAAAACTTATCATTACTTAGACATTTGTCAAATTCGTCAGACCCAACCAAGACAGGAGTCCTAGAAGGAGAATCTAAAGAGAATGTAAACTATTAACCATGTGGCTTTAATGGAAGGCACAGGCTCATTCATTCACTTAGCTGATATTCACCCATAGCCTAGTTCAAGAACACGGGTCAAAGAGCCCAACATTCTTGCTACTGAGAAGCAAACAGTCCTACACAGAACATGAGACTAGGAAGATGGCCCACACCTGCAGTCCTGGCTCTTAGAGGGAAGGAGATACTTGAGCTCAGGAGCTGGAGATGAGCCTGGGCAACATAGATCATATCTCAAGACAACAGACACAGAAAGAGTCATTCAAAGAGTCACTTAAGGTTCAGCTGTCCTTAGACTGACACATGTGCACAGGGCATGCATGCCCAT
>LZPO01007947.1:772194-791453 GCA_001675575.1 Neotoma lepida
TGGCCTTGAACTTAAAAGATCTGCCTGCTTCTGCCTCCCTAGTCCTAGGACTAAAGGCAAGCACTACCACATTTATAATTTTTAAAAAGTAAAATGAAAATTTAAAAATGCATAAGAAGTACCCAAGTAATGAGCATCAGTTAAATTACTAAATCCTAAAACGAGTTTTTTAGAACCATGGAAGTTCCAACAATATTTATTTCAGGCAGTGAGTGATTTTAAGGATTTACATAATTTGAGCCCTATCTGGNAGAATTCCATGGAATATACAAGAAGAAATAAATAACCAATGACATTTTTGCAAATGTCATTACTAACATTCCAGACGAGCTGAAAAATCAATCAGGCCATCATATCCATTTAGCATTATGTGTACAGTTTTGAAAAATTTGAACCTTTTCTAATACCTTTTGNCTTAAGAAAAAAGGAGAACCCTCAGTTTGATTCAAACTAAAATTCTCACAAAAGGTTGAAGACATGCTGGAATCCCAGACTCTTTTATAGTAGTACATCCTGCCAGAGAACCAGGTATTGGGTCCAATCCTCCTGTTTTACAGAGGAGAATACTAACATAAAGGGAGACTGAAGACTGAAGTCCTTGTGTTTTAGAAAAAAGCAACACTGACCAGCCCAGATAGCATGGAATCCTCAGCCCCCAGATGCAGGTGAATGGGGAGGACAAAAGCATGCCCAAGAGGCGTGTGAAGGGCCCAGCACCTGGATGGGGAACTGCTGAACTGTGGGAACCTAAGAAGTCACATTCCCATCTTTCCTTTTCAGAGTGTCAGTCTATACAGAAAATGTTTATACATCCAGGGGCTAAGATGGGTTTTTGAAATGATGGTTTAAATTAATTACTCCTTACAATGGATTTACATTACAGACCTGATCTCAGGCAGGCTGATTTTGAATTTATCCCCGAGCTCTTGTTGGAGAGAATCTAGGTCATTGATGACTTGGCCATCAGCCTTCTCTAAGGCAAATCTGACCTTGGAGTTTCTGAATCTGCTAAAGTCTCAATTCCTTATCTGTTTAGTGAGCATAGGCTTTCTTCTCGGGCAATTTTATAGGACTAAACTACATAAACAAGCAGCAATTACTCTTATCATCAGGATTATTATTAATCTTTGAAGGTTTCTTCCCCTGTAAAGATGTGAACAAAATGCATAGTCCTTAGGAATATTATGAAGATTAAAAAAAAAAAAGGCACTACAAAAGTACCTAGCACAGCAGATCATATTTATTAATTCTCCTCTCCTCCTGTTCCCCTGGCTCTGAAGTTTACTCCTGTATTTTTTTGTTATGAGCCTTTAACAGCTGGGCCATTTCTCCAGCCCTCTGATGTCTTATTAAAACAAATTCTATCTTCTGTGGGCAGATTTTTCCGCCCCTCCAGCCAGCTCCCACATAACCACACGGAGACTTATTATTAATTATGAAATGTTGGCCGATAGCTTAGGCTTGTTTCTAACCAGCTCTTATAACTTACATTAACCCATTTCTATTAGTTTACATGCTGCCATGTGGCTCATTACCTCATCTCTCTGTACAGCTTATGCTGCTTCCTCTGTGTCTGGCTGGTGACTCCACCTTCTCCTCCCCAGCATCCTCTCTGCCCCGAAAATCCTGCCTAGCTATTGGCTGTTTAGCTTTTTATTAAACCAATCACAGTGGCCTATCTTCACAGTGTAAAGGAATATTCCATAACAATCCTCAGTGGAAAATTACAATAAAGCTCAACTGCCAACTCAAAATCCTGGCGAGTTCAAGGCCAGCCTGGTCTACACAGCAAGCTCTAGGCTAGCCAGCTACACAGTGAGACTCTGACTAAAAACCCTGTTTCTTCTATCTCATTGTTTTCTAACACCCTCACATATACATTGTCACTCACCTTTCCACTATATGCACTGAGTCCATACGTAGTAAGAGATTTTCCTCCAACCAAAACAACATCATCTCCAAATTTATATGAAGATTCGAGAAGGGACTCCACAGTGAAAGGGACAGTCTCCATGCTCTCTCGGTCTCGGTCCCACTGGAAGAGGTCTCCATCCAGGGAAGGAATTATCATTTTATTCCCAAACACCTAAAACAAAAGCTGGCTTTTAAAAGCCTCGTACCATGAAGAGTAGTAACTGGGGTCTAGGGTTTTGAGCAACACATAAAACAGCACAGTCTATCAACCAGAAGTGACTGACAAGAACTGCCCATCACTTCACGGGCCTACAGTCACCTGGCCTGACAGTCCAGTATGGTTTCTTTCTCAAACTCTGCTATGGGTCAAGAAAGTTTCAGACTGGTGAGTAAGTTGGCAAAAGAGAGCCTGGGGATCCAGTGAAGTCAAAAAAGGTTACTGTAGTTTTTATAGCCACTAATATACTAAGGAACAGTATGATTTTCTAGTAAATGGACAGCATGCATCATTTTCTAGGCCTATGTTATTCCAGCCAGTTACTGTCAGAGCAAAGGAACACAGGATGAGCGATGCTAATCAACCAGTGTCCCTTTTCTTCATTTACTTTCTCAAATCTGCTGTGAGTTGGACGGCTAATAACTAGGCCTCCTAAGTGTTTTATGTGTGCAGTCATCCTTCCTTCTTTAAACAAAATCTATTGTTTGTTTGTTTTTTGAGACAGGGTTTATCCTCGTAGCCCTGGCTGTCCTGGAACTTTCTTTGTAGACCTGGCTGGCCTCAAACTCAGAGATCCACTTGCCTCTGTCTCCCAAAAGTGTTAGGATTAAAGATGTGTGCCACCATGCCCAGCTAAATAAAATCTTGATGGATGGCTCAGGAGAGACAAGTAGACAAACAAAAATCACCGCCATATGGAGCCTGAATTCTGGTGTCTAGGGTCAATCATTCTAAGTAAATGATTTATGTTAGTGATAGAGATCACTCAGGGGAAAGTAGAATTAAAGATACAGGAGCAGAGGAAAACGTGGGGTGAGTGAGAAGGAACTGTCAATAAAGAACTCATGGCAGATCCTGCTGAGAAAGCCAGTAACAGCAGGGCAAGCTCTCAACATGAGACAGTAGATCATGCTGACATTTAGCAAGCAAGTTTGCAAAGGTCCCTGGGTAGAAATGACCTGGTCATAACTGAGGCAACAGGAAGAAAGCCAACAGGCTGGGGACCACAGTGGGAGCATGGACAGCAGGCAGAAGACAAAGACTAGTTAACAGTGAAGGGATTGAGGAAGTTGCCACAGCCATGTTATAACAGGAAGGTTTCAATGGTGGATTCTCTGGGCAGCATGGGCAAAAGAAAGGAAATGTCTTAGGAATTTTAGTACAAATTTTCATGGCATTGCCCTACTGTTGGCATTAAAAATAAAATGTCACCAACTCCAATTAATGACACAATTGCTGTCTTGATTAATCAGGCTTAAANCTTGGGAAAGAGAGAATATGAAAGAGTTAAAGACTGCAAACAAACCCTTCAAACAATGCCAGCCTTATGGCTTTAACACAGAATTCCCCCGGAAGCCTTGGTCCTGAAGCAGCGGGCTTTCTTTAAGTAGTTCTAAGCTGGCATTAACTCACTCTCTGCTTCCTGTATCTCTGCCTTAAACTTTGGGGGTCTGGAAGACAGGCGAAGACCACTGTCATAATTCACTTCTTTCATTCTCTAGTTCAAATCCTTAGTATGTCTGACCTGAGCTATTATAATAACCTCTTTACAGATCTCAACTGGAAATTCCTTTGGTCTAAGCTGATGTATCTTTTAGATTAATCACTCCGGGCCAGTTAAGCTTGTTATGACAATATTGAAAAACCTTCAGTCGCTCTTTATTATCTTNTTACTAAAGACCCCAAATCCTAAGGACTTGAAGTCCCTTAGAGGACATTCAAAATCTGTGTGACCTCCAACAACCTTTCTGTCACTTGTCTTTCCCTTTTTCCTTGTGTGGGCAGAAATCTGGCACGGTCACTTAACCAAACAATTACCATTCCTGTTACCACTCATTAATTCACTGGCAATGTGTTTCTTCTCCCCGGAAGACCTTCTTATACAACTGCCCGCTAAAGCCTTACCTGGCCTTCTACCTGGTATCACTTATTTGCTTCAAAATCCAAGAAAATACCAGCAGTGTACACTTGCTGACGGAAAATTTTCCACCCCATAGTACAGTACTTTTTTTTTAGGTGCTAGGGACTGAACCAAAGGTCTAAGGCGCCTAGGCAATGGGCTAGTGCTCTACTTCCCAGCCCCTCTACTTTACTTCCATATCTGTTTCCTTAAGATTTATTCATTTTATGTGTTTATGTGCCTGTATGTGTATGTACCACGGAGGTACCCATACAGTGCCCATGGAGGTCAGAAGAGGATGTTGGACCCCTTGGAGCGGGAGTTACAGATGGTTGTGAGTTGCCATGTGGGCAGTGGGACCTGAACCCAGATCTTTTGCAAAAGCAGCAAGTGTGCTCTCTCTCTCTTTCTTTCTCTCTCTCTCTTTTTGAGACAGGGTTTCACAGTGTAGCCCTGACTGTCCCAGAACTCACTCTGTAGACCAGGCTGGCCTTGAACTCACAGAGATCCGTCTGCCTCTGCCTCCCAAGTGTAGGGATTAAAGCGTGCGCCACCACTGCCCGGTGTAGCCAGTGCACTTAACCACTGAGCCATCTCTCCAGTTCACTCTGTATCAAATTTTTCTGGGATGGGGGTGGAACCCAGGGCCACGGGCATATTAAGTGAGTGCTCTGCCACTGAACTACGGCATTGTCAGCCCTGTACTTCACTTCCTGTGGTAACTAGAGCTGAGATTCTATTATGTTCTCAAAATTGTTTATTACAGAAATATTTACCAGGCATAGCAATGTTTATACTTTGTTTGTATCCAGTGACTGTTAATGCACTCAACTCTAAAGCCCAGATTTTAATTTTCTACCAAAAAGGAAATGTCTGAGTCTAGGGCTGAGGTGGAGTCTAGTACAAGATGAGCCATTACTATCTTATTACAACAAGAAGCAAAAGTAAGTGCTATTAAGAAAATAAAAATAAAAAGAGGAATTCCTGAGTTCAGACCAATAAAAAAAAAATAAGTACCAATGAAAAATGAAAAGTGAGAAGATTGGAGTTTGGAAAAATTAGCATTTTGTAACCATGAGAGTAAAGTTTAGATCAGACAAGAATTATCAATGTTAATTCTAGGTAGAAAATTTTGACAAAGATATTTACATGGTCTTTCTGGTGTAGTTTTGAGAGAGTGTTCATATTGTGGTCCAGGCTGCGATAGAACTCACTATGTAGCTCAGGCTGGCATCAAACTTAGAGCAATCCTTCTACATGTTTTCCAAGTGCTGTGATTACCAGGCATGTGCCATCATATCTAGCTAATATCTGATTGTTTTTATAAGTTCTCCAAAGACATTGGAATGTATACCATCTGATATTACTTAGTTTAAAATTACCATTTAGTCTTCGCTTCCTTGTATCTCTCTTTTAAATGTTATTTATTTTATGTATATTGTGTCTTGCCTGCATATATATCTGTGCATTACATGAGTTAGTTATAGGCAGCTGTAAGCTGCCATGTGGGTGCTGAGAATTGAACCCAGGTCCTCTGGAAGAGCAGTCAGTGCTCTTAAAAAATGAGCCANCTCTCGAGCTTCCTTCCTTATATTTCTTGATAACAGCATATTATACTTAAAATAATTAGCTTTGTGTTTGTAGAATGTCTGACTTAAAGTTGTCATTACAACAAATTTGTGTTGTGATACAGATACTATGCAATAACAATATGTAGACGATATGCCATTTTAAGAAACAAATAAAAATTTCAAGTCTTTACTGTTGTTTTCCATTATATGTCAGGAATCTGCCATTCTATACAATAGAATGGCAGATTCGAATTACAGTAAATTCAGAGGGGGTCGGGGAGCACTGTCATCAAAGGAAGAATCAGTGGGTCTGCCACAAGCAGTGAGCATTTCCTTTGACATGTTTCCTCTTCCCCTAAAGTAGCAGCTACTTCGTAGGGAATGCACAGGCTCCTAACTGCAGAGAGCAAACTAATGCGGACTGAAATTCAAGAAGGACCTATGCATCTCCAAAGCAACAGAAAATTAATCTTCAATTAAAACAAAGGTTTTAAACAACCAAGATGGTTTGAGGTGACTGACCACATTGAGGAAATGTTTTTATTTTAGGAGTTAAACCCTCAATGGTGGCAACTCAGTAAACACAAAACATAAGATAGAATAGTTGTGATTCAGTATTGAATCATTCTGTCACACTTCTGGATTATGATTTTGGAAGTTTATGTTTCAATAGCTGCTCTTTGCTGATTGGCTNCCTATGAGTCATACTTGAGGCTGGTGACCTTTGCACCAATCTTTGCAAAGCCTTTCAAGCTGTGGATATGAAAGCAGATGGTGCTTTTCCTGGAGAGCCTGAGCAGTGATCTATATGCATGCAGTTCAGGTAGGGATGACATCACCCCTCACAAGAGCATTACCTCATCCTCTAAGCAAAGGAATGAGTCACTCTGACAGTCAGCTCAGAATCTCTAGATGGAAAAAATGTAGGTTGAGTGTTGGGTGATGTACAAGCACATTCCTCCCATCTGTCTCTGTGAGCAGCCATTTGTTCCGAGCCACTGCTTTACAGCTCAAGCTAATTATGGGACTTGGGTTTCCCTCTGGTCATTTAAAAAAGTATAAATTCCTGCTGTTTACTTATTTCCTCTATTTGTTTTCCCCTGTTCATAATTTTCAAACAAAAGATCTGTCACATTGGCTAGTAAGCTCAATACCAAAGATCTAGGGCTCTTTTCTGTGCAATTACCAAGAATTAGCAGCTGAGTAAAGTCATTTGACTTCTGTTACTGAACAAAAAGCTAAGCGGCACACATGTGCACATGTAATTGGAACTGCTGTCTGCAAGACTACGGTGGAAATAAGAACTCTAATTTTCTCTGCAAAAGGGAACTTCAGTTGAAGAAGAGAAAAAGAAACTTTAAAAAAAACATCAGGGAAAAAAAAAATCCTCCAGCTGCATGGGACTGTTTTTCACTTAGTTCTTCCTCACTTTCTGTGTGGTCAAATATTCGACTTTAACTTACTAGGAANTATTTCAAACATGAAATGTAACAACGCCAATATGGCAACCCTCACGTAATGATTTCCAATAATTACCGATACTTTACCAGGTGGTTCATAAAAGCATCAGGATTCACATTTCCCAGACTGTTCCAAAGATAAACTTTACAATGAGGAATTCTACAGATACACATTCTATTGATTCTCAAGAGGAATTCCACACATGTACATTCTATCGATTCCTCACACCCCAGTAACAGCCTCTTTCATTCCTCTTTCTCGTTCTTTTTTTATTTTTTGAGACAGGGTTTCTTTGTGCAGCCTTGGCTTTCCTGGAACTCATTCTGTAGCCCAGGCTGGCCCTGAATTCACAGAGATCCACCTGTCTCTGCCTCCCGAGTGCTGGGATTAAAGGTGTACGCCATCACCACCTGGCACATTCCTCTTCTTCTTAAATTTTAAAAATTGTTTTTCATTTTACTCTATACATATGGGCATTTTACCTGAGCATATGTCTGTGCACCACATGTATGCCTGGTGACTGAGGTGGTCAGAAGAGGGCATTGGAACCCCTGGAACTGGAGTGACAGACAGTTGGGAGCCACTATGTGTGTGCTGGGAACTGAACCCGGGTCCACCTCTTTCTAGTCCCATCACTCCCTTTTTCGAGAAAGGATTCTATGTCCTATAGAAGGTCCCACAGTCAGGACCTCACACATTCTTTAATTTCTTCTTTTATCCCATGCATTTCCTGGAATGTGTACTTCATAACTGGTGCTACTTCCTCTTATGTTAGAACTGGTGCTACTTCCTCTTATGTTAGGAGTCTGTGAACTGCATAGGCTAAGTCTTGCCCAATCAGTTTCATTAAGAAAAGTCTTATTATAACCCAGTCATATATTCTTTTATTTGCTTATTAGCCACGATCACTCCCGAGCTCCAACTGCAGGGTTCACTATAATTACAATAAACATTATAATAGCAACAGAGACCATGTGTCCCTCCATGCATAAGGTATTTACCATCTGGACCTTCACATAAAACCTTGGTGACTCCTGTGTTATGTCATATTGTAAGGTTTATAGTATATGCCTGCTCTACTTTTAGTAATGTTGCTACCTCACAGTGAGTTCTAGGGAGTCAGCTCAATTTTCCCACTTAAAAAATGTCCCATCAATGTTTCATTGTAGTATTGGTTGATGATCCTATTATTCATCTAAACAAAACAAAATAGTGATTTCTAATAATTGCTTATTCTGTAATTAGCTAAAAATTTTTTCTATAAAGAATTCTACTTTGGAAGCCAGATGAGTATACACAGCTGTTCTGTCAGTGAGTGACTGAAACATCAACTGTCACCAAATCCCCAAAGTTGTATCCAGTAGTAATTCATGCACAGTGCGACTAAAGGTTGAAAATGGCTCCTGTGACTTAGTGATGCAAGTCTGCTCTGTAACCCAAAAGGAAAGACAGTGACCGGGACAGGAAGTCAAGTTCCAGATGCAGCATGGGAAAGAAAGAAGAAGGAAAAGGTGAAGAGAATGTGGGGCAAGGATGAAAACTATCACGTTTCAACAAGGAAGAACCAACAGAGAGAACAGTGAGAACAGCTGGAAAAGACCATTACCCTGGAGCACTTACCACAGGGGAACACACCCATGCCCACCTCCTCACTACAGGGGCATCTATAGCGCACTACAGTAAGAACAGAGATGCAAAGAAGCAAGACTAAGAACTCATTAACACAAGGGAGGGGCAAACTAGGTNGCCAGTACTCCTCAAAAGCACTAAGCTGTGCACTCTGCTTACCCAGAACAACTGCTTTACTAGCCACATGGCTTGCTTCATCCGAAGTCAAGCCTCATGACAGACTGTTCTGCACCTCACCCAGCCCCACCCCTAAGGTCCCTCACACCACTCACTACACACTTGCTGGGAGATCATGGCTAAAAACTAACACTTAGATGTTTTACATTCCTTACACTGACTTATTTCGGTAATACTCCACAACTATTTTATTTGTTTATCTAAAAATCAATGTTTAGTGTAGCGGGAGGCATACCTGCCACCAGGAAGGAGGTCAGAAGACAACCTGCAGGAACCAGTTCTTTTCTTCCACCATGTGGGGTCCAGGGCGTCAGGCTTGGTGGCAGGTCACTTCACTAGCTGAGTCATCCTGCCAGCCCTTCCAAACTATTTTTAAAAGATACACCTCTTCTGGTCCCTAAATTACTGATGAATGTTTTCACTTTGGCTATCTAATAAATACGCTTGCTCACGTCTCCTCCGCCTCCTCTTCAAGCTTCCCCAAATCCTCCATAACCAAAATGGAAAGGATTTTGGACATTCTCTTTGCTGTGAGAATTCTAAAGAGACTCTAATAAAGCAAGGTGCTGTCTGCAAGAGAGGCATCTGGCAATCACATGCCAGCTATCTCTAGTTGTGAAATGTTTATATTTTAAAACATTTAAAGTAGGGGCTGAGGATGTAGCTCAGTTGGTAGAAGGCTTGTCTAGCATGGCTTCCATCCCCAGTACTGCAGAAAACTGGGTATGATAGTGTATGCCCATAATCCCACCATTCAGGAGGTAGAGGCAGGAGGATCAGGTGTTCAAGGCTCTCCTCAGCAGCACACTGAGTTCAAAGCTAGCCTGGAATTAATGAGACTGGTTCAAAAAATAAATAAAGTTTTTTAAAAAGTAGTATGTATTAGCACCAAACAGCAGTTAGAAAAATTGGAAGGAATGCAGAAAAATCTAAAAAAAACATAAAACCAGTCCATCTCTGAAATATTGTTATCTCTGCCTATCCCTGTCTCAATTTTAAGAAGTTGGATTCTAAAAGTCTGGTCTTCAGTTGCCTTCTTGCTCTCCTCTCAAGGTGATCAACGTTTTTGGTTCCCAGGACACTAACACTGTTCCATGTACAGCTCTGATCTCTCCCCTGGGAGCACAAGGCCCGTACAGTTAATCACTTCCTTAAAGTCTTGTAAGGAGAGGGGTCTTACTGTCATGGAACTCAGCAAGCGCCCTGTAACTGAACTATGTATCTCCGCCCTTTCTTCTCTTCCCTTCTCCTGTTCTTCCTTTTAGAGACATGGTTTCACTACGGCACCCAGGCTAGCCTTGATTCCTGGATCTTCTTACCTTTGCCTCTGAAAGGCTANGATTACAGGTAGACACCACACACCCAGCTCTACTCTTGTTCTAAATTCACTACTAAACCCGCTTTTGGCCTTATACTTTCATAAAAACTCCCTCCTTAAACTTCTCTTGACCCTGTTACTNGAGTTCCACCATTGTCATAGGAGTCAAAATTACCATCCCCATCTAGTGCAGCCTCAACTGGTCCAGCTGCCTAGACGCTTCTTGCTTCTGAGCTTGGTCCTTCTTCTCCAGTTAGATGACTTTCTCACTTCAGTTCCTTCAGTGGTTACGCAAAGCTCCAGATAAAACACAAAGGCCTAACGGAGTCTACGTCCACACAACCCTGAACACCACGATCTCAGAAGTTAAGCAGGTCCAGGCCAGTTAGTACTCGGCTGACAGAGGCCTAACGTAGTTTGCTAGACCCAGTACACCCTGCCCACTCATAAACTCATCTCTGTGCTCTCTCTTATGGCCATTGCAATCTTTCAGTCTCCTAAGCATGCGACAGCCCTCACCACATAATCCTCACTCCTCCCCCTCCCCTCTCTACCCTTCCGCCTGAGCAGTTTCTCTTCATCAGCTAATTCTGGGACGCTTTCTCTGACCACCAGACCTGGTGACCAGCCCTCCCTGTGTCCTCTTACTGCTCCATCCTATCTTGGGGCAGTTACTGCACTCAATTTTATTGTCCACACTAGAGCTCTTTCCTATCTGCCTCCCTATCTAACTCTGTACAGGACCAAGAGAGTTCCATGAGCACAAGGATCCCAGCTGTCCCGGGCACGCCTATACTCAGCACACAGTCCTGAGTGACCAGCACACCCCACTACAGCGATGACTTGGATTTGCCTGTGTTATGTTTGGTGCCTGTGGCTATCCCCACTGGGGTCATCTGATATATGCAGTTAAGTGCTCGTAACACGATGAATAGCATGAAATTGATGAATAATTAACCTAGAGAAAATACATGAGGAATTATAATTATCAGTAGAGAAAACACAAATATATTCATAACCATTGGGGTATCTTTAAAAAAAAGCTACAAGATTTTGGAAAGAGGGAAAAGAATAAGCAAGAAGACTGAAGTATTTATTTATTTAGAGACATGTTTTTGCTATGTAGCCCTGGCTGGACTTGAACTCACAGCAGTCCTCTTGCCTGAGCGCCACCCCCACCCCCATGCTGGGATTACAGGTGTGATGCCTGGCTGAGACTGTACTTGAGACTGTGTGGAATGCTGAAAAGAAGACAGGAGCTGAAGGAAGCCTTCGGGTTGCACTGGGCCCACTGCAGCAGACAAAGCTCTAAACTTCCTTGAGTTACAGATGGTTGAGATGTTGGTTCTGGGACTCAAACCTAGTAAGTAGGTCCTTCAGAAGATCAGCCCGCTGGGCCATCTCTCCAGAACCAAGAAGTTATATTTTTAATATTTCAATTCTTTAAAGATGATGTGCTATACATGGGACACAAAATGGTAACTTTTTAAGATTTTGAGACAGGGTCTCCTGTAACCCAGGCTGGCCTTGAACCCTCTATGTGGTCAAAGATGATACTGGACTTTGACCCTTCTGCCTCCATCGTTAGGCTGCTGGGATCACAGGCCTGTGCCAACACACGTTTATGCAGAGGTGGTGACTGAACCCAGGGATTTGTGCACTCTACCAACTGAGTTATATCCTCAACCAAAACTGGCAACTCTTATTTAACCAAAATGAACGGATTACACTACCAGATGAATAACTGATGGTACTACTTTATCATTCATGACTTAATTAAAAAGAAGCCCCAAGCCTGCGGTGATGGCACACGCCTTTAATCCCAGCATTCGGGGGGCAGAGGCAGGTGGATCTCTCAGTTCGAGGTCAGCCTGATCTACAGAGTGAGTTCCAGGACAGCCAGGGCTGTTACATGGAACAACCTTGCCTCGAAAAACCAAAATAAATAAAAAATAAATAAAAAAATCCCTACCATTATTGTATTGTAGAAATACTGTCTTTATTTCTCCTTAAACACCAAAATCACTGTGATGGGGAAATAAAAATAAGATTACTAAGGAATCCCTTGGGATTGTGCCTCATAGATGAGGGAGGGGCTTCCTGGCTAAGANGAGCTGAAGTTCCAGCAGGAGGGACTATGAGAGCTTCCGGGGCACATCCAGTTACTAGGACACACCCAAAGTTANATGCTCAAAGGAAAATGTGGAGAAGGAGCCCAAGGGACAGCTCAGCGGGGAAAACAACTGTCCCGCACCCCTGACCTCCAGAATTCAAGCCTGGAACCTATATAAAAGTGAAAGGCAAGAACTGACTCCACCGCCACACTAGTGCTGTGACACGTGTGACCTCCCCCACATCACACACACATACACACGATTCTGATAAAAAATAAAAATTTAGATGATAAAATACTCTAGGAATGATTTGGTGTTTATTATCTTTAAAATTGTGAATTAATCTCAAGAACAGACCTATAAAATGTCACAAGGAAAATGACTACAATATCTATTTAATCATACCTNTCTCAGACTTGATGAAAGAACAGTGATTTTAATACTCATCTGTCTTTACCCCGACTGACACTTATAAAATAGAAAAGCTCATTTCCTAAACAATCGCTGTGGGGTAATCTCAGTTTCTCATTTGGCAGCATATGTGCTGGAATAAATTAGTTTAGTTCACAGAATTGCTTTCAGCCACACTAAGGGCTTAATAAAAATTAAATCAAAATAGTTTCATTTCTATAATTAAAAGCAATTAAGCATTTAGATACTGGCTTGCTGCATAATTGACAGCTACTCTTCAAAATGGACTTCATAGCTGATGGCTTAGCTCATTCAAAAAGCACCTTTTAATGTTCAAATCAAAAGAAATGTGGGTCAGGCACACTGGTGCACCCCTGTAACCCCAGCGTTCGGAAGACTGGGAAAGGAAGAGTGCAGAGGTGGCGGCCTGCCTGGAATACTATGTTCCAGGCCAGCATAGTGAGATCCTGTGTCTGTGCGTCTGTTTCTGTGTGTGTGTGTGTGTGTGTGTGTGTCGTCGGTCTGCCTGTCTTCTCTGTGTGTGTGTATGTGTGTGTGTCTGTCTTTCTGTCTGCCTCTCACACACACACACAAAATCAATCAATCAATCTTTTTAAAGAACTAAAACAACTTTTAGAATGAATTAGGCAATCTTCAAAGATTTGTTGATTTTTATTTTATGTGTAATGAGTATTTGCATGTATGTATGTGTGCCTGGTGCCCATGGAAACCAGAAGAGGGTGAGAGATACCCTGAAACTAGAGTTACAAATAACTGTGAGCTGCTTTGTGGGTGCTAGGAAGAAACCAAACCTGGGTCCCTCTGCAAGAGCAGCCAGTGCTCTAGCCCTGAATTAGGCAACCTTTCAGAGACTGTGAAGGACTCAGTAGTAGAGCTCTTGCCTAGAGTTCCTAAGACTTGTCTTAGTTACTCTTCCATTGCTGTGATGAATCACCATTATCAAAAGCAACTTGGAGAAGTTTATGTCCGCTTCCGCTCTCAGGTCATACTCCATCACTGATGGACCGGGGAGGCAGAACTAAAGCAGAGGACTGGAGGAATGCTGTTCACTGGCTCGCTCAGCCTGCTCTCTTGTATACCCAGGACCACTTGCTTAAAGGTGGCACCATCCACCATGGGCTGAGTGCTCCCATATCAATCACTGACTAAGAAAANGCCTACAGGTTTGCCTATAGACCAATCTTGTGGAGGCATTTTCACAATTGTGGTTCCCACTTCTCAGATGCATCTAGGTTTGTATCAAGTTGACAGAAAGCTAGCTAGCACAAGGCCTAAGTTCAATCTCCAGCACTACATAGAAAAGAGAGAGATTTCAGCTTGTTTTCTATTTTACAGGGGGAATGGGGTGGGGGTTAAGACAGTGTCTCACTTCGAAGTCCAGGTTGACCTTGAACCAAATTCTGAGATAACAGACATGCCCCACCCATGCCTAACTGAGTTCTAATAAAATAATATTCAGTTTCTCTGAATGATTTGTTCACAAATCATAATTAGTAACTATGAAAGGTGCACTGTTTGTGTGGGTGTGCATATACACTTGCTTTCCTATGTTTGTGATTGGATCTCAATTGTGTTGCCTATGCTGGCTTCAAACTCATAATCCTGCCTCAGCTTCCTAAGTGCCGGGATTATCAAGTGCGTGGATTATAGGTGTCTGC
Source organism: Neotoma lepida (assembly GCA_001675575.1). Lineage (NCBI taxonomy): Eukaryota > Metazoa > Chordata > Mammalia > Rodentia > Cricetidae > Neotoma > Neotoma lepida. Next base: position 786,586 of record LZPO01007947.1, read on the forward strand.
CACCATGCCCAGCTCTACGTACATCTTTTGAAAGGTATTCCGCCAAAACAGTGTGGTAGTGCATGCCTGTAATCCTGGTACTGTGATGGCAGAGGCAAGAAGGCCCTGTGCCAGTCAGAGTGAAGGCAAGTTGGTGAAACACCCTCTTTTCCCCAAGAGCACCATGTCATTGCTGTCCTGTTTATGCACCTGTCTGTTTATGCACCTGTTTGAAACAGAAAGGCTCGTCTCCTGGGGAAAACCATGCTTAAAATAAAATAAAATAAAACTCTGAATTCTAACTAAGTATAGACTAACAATAGAGTTGTTTGCTCTTTTTAGGAGGAAAAGAGGGCACAGTGCGAAAACAGAAAACAATATATGTCTAAAGTCTAAGTAATAAAAAGATAAAAGTAGCCATCTGAGTACAAGTTAGTTGCATAATAGACACACTTGGAACGTTCTTCATAAAGGCATCCTAAATAAAAAAAAGGATTGCCTGTGTATTTATAAAAGTGCNCCAAGACATAGAGAAATAAGAGCTCAAAAACATAGTTTCATTTTGTAGCCCTAGCTGGCCTGGAACTCACTATGTAGCCCAGGCTAGCTTTGAACTCACAGATTTCTTACTTGCTTCTGTTTCCTGAGTGCTGGGATTGAAGAAAAGTGTGTGCCACCATGCCCAGCCCATCAACTGAGATTTTGTTTTTTACTTACATTCATTTAATGTGTGTGTGTCCGTGTGCGCATGCACATGCCATGGCATGAGGTTGGTGGAGGTCAGGATAACTTGAGGTTCTTTCTTCTCACCATATGGGTTTGGATCAAAGTCAAGTCCTCAGGCTGAGCAGCAAACCCCTTTACCAACTAAGCCACCTTGACAGTGCTAGTCTATTCAGATTTAAGTGTGGCCCAAAGGTGCCCAGAGACCTCAAATAAACAAAAACAAAACAAACAAAAAAAACCCCACTACAGAACAAATTGTTATTTATTAAATAAAATTTTAAGATAATCAGTGAGGAACCATAGCCAAATACCCAAACTTTTTCAAGGTTGAGCCTGTATTTAAATTACCAGAGGAAAAGCAAATCAGATTTCACATCAGGAGGTCCTTCTGAAAATTTAAAACACAAGTCTCAGCTACCAGCTGTCCAAAAAAAAAAGTGGGTTCATTACCTAGTGAATGTAACTTGTTAAAGTTCAGAGTGAATCCAGGTTCCCTAGTCATCCTAACACACTTGGAGGCACAGTTGTAGGTTGGTTTCATATCAACATTCTTTTGAGGAAGTTTTGTAGGTGCCTTGTCAACAGGAAGGAGTGGCAAATGAGATGTGTGTCCCAAGACACCTCAGCCTTCCTGCCACATGCAATTTTTAAATATAACACAAAATATTTATTTATTCCTAATGGAGCTATCATCCTCCCTGTACACTGGGGATTTCACTGACATAGTCAAAACACAAAGCAACACACTACACAATAAAACACACTAAACAAGAAAACAACACACTAGTTTATAAAACACTTTTGGAACAGAAAGAGTTCATGACATCAGAACAAGCCAGGATGAAACAGGATCTGAACCTAGTGTGATAATGTGTAATGAATGCGTACTTTTAATAAAAAAGTGTGTATATACGGGTTATATGCTTGTAGGTATTTGGGGGTGTTTAGGAGGCAGTATACATATGTGTGCATGTGCAAATGGAGGCCAGAGGTCAACCTTGAGTATCTTCTTCAATCACTGTGTACTTCCTGTTTGAGACAGTTCACTGATTCAGTGAGAGTAGCTAACCAGAAAGTCTCGGGGTCCTCCAGTCTTCACTTCCCCAGCACTGGGATTATAAGATTTTATCATTACACTCAGCGGTCACCTGGGTGTTGGGTGATCCCAGCTTAAATCCTCATACTTAAGCAGCAAGCACTTTACCTTGCCAGCTTATACAAACTTCTTTTTTGTCTCTGTTTATTTTTGAGACAAGGTTTCATGTAATCCAAGCTGGCCCTGAAGTCACTACATAGCCGAGAATAACCTTGAATTCTATTATCTCCCCCCAGGCTCTGCCCCAAGTCCTGGAGTTGCAGGCATGCACCGTGTGCCCGGCTTTGTCTGTGTCTTTTGGGACAGGTTCTCACTGTATGACCTAGGCTGGTATAGAAATCATTATTCTCCTGCCTTAGTCTTTGGAATTCAGAGTTTAAAGGTGTGTACCACCGTGTCTGGCCGTATACAGAGAACTGAAGGAACTTCCACGACTAGTAGAGAAAGTCCCATATTCTGGTCCCTCCCTGACAATACCACAAAGTCTAAAAAAGCTTCAATTTCTAGTCNATGTACACGTGATCCACAATCAATTCTTCAATCAATAAGAGCTGAAATGACCAGTCTACCCAGTCCTTTACCCTTCATCTTAGTAAACTAAGAGGACCTTTAATAGCTGCTGCACAGACTCAGGTCTTGGGAGGTAAACTNGTTGCATCTACATATGAAAGCTGAGAGAAACCAAGCGTCTAGCCCAGGAGCACCCACACATCTTTTTATGGTCACTGGGGAGACACCTGCTGTATGTCCATGACAATTCTTCCTGCCCATTGCGATAGCCCTCCTCTTACATGATCNTTGCCCACTAAACACTGTATTTAAAGTAGGAAATAACAGCCACTAGGAAGACTAGGGTCTTCATAAAACATTGCTTCAGATGTTCTTGGAAAGTTGTTACCTGCAGTTCAGGGCATTTTTGTATTAGTATTTTGCCTAACCATTTTTTTTTTAAAAGACAGACTCTTACTATACATGGAGCCTTGGCTGCCCTGAACTCTCAGAGATCCAACTGCCTCTGCCTCCCCTGTTCTAGGATTAAAGATGCCTACTACCATGCCCAGCCCTTGTCCAACTTCTGAACATAACTTCTAGATGCTAGGAGTATGAGTGACAGATGGATCCAACTCATAATGCATTCTTGTCTCCTGGAAAATATGTTTGTAATCTCAAATGTCCTTATAATATTTCTATCATTGACTAGGTTAGCAACCCTTAAAGNATGGTCTGTGATTTTTTTGCAGAAGGTCAAATAGGTTTTCTTTTTTCTTTTTTCTTTTTTTTTGTTTTTTTGTTTTTTTTGAGACAGGGTTTCTCTGTGTAGCTTTGGCTCCTTTCCTGGAACTCATTCAGTAGCCCAGGCTGGCCTCGAACTCACAGAGATCCGCCTGCCTCTGCCTCCCAAGTGCTGGGATTAAAGGCGTGCGCCACCACCGCCCGGCCCAAATAGGTTTTCAAATAGGGTTTGACTGCTCCTATACCGTTGCTACATGTTCTGAATGTGTAAGAGCAACACATGCTGACACTCCTAGTGCCTAACAGATCTTGTGTTCCTCTCTGCTGCACACTCTGAGCAACAGAAATTTTACTTTTGCTTTTCTCTGGATTTTTGAGGCAGGGTCTCCCTGTATAGCTCTGGCTGGCCTCAAGACTATGCCAGCCTTGAACTCTAGTGATCCTCCTGCCTCTACCTCTTTAATGACAGGATTACAGGAGGGTGACACAGTGTCCAGCTTAAGAACGTTCTTGGCAGAGGCAGGTGGATCTCTGAGAGTTCAGGGCCAGATGGGTCTATATAGTGAGACCCTGTTTCAAAAAACCAAAACCAACCAACCAAACTGTTCTTGATGGAGATAAAGCCCAGTGGTAGAGCACATGCCTAGCATGTGCAATACCTCACATTTAATCCTTAGCACTAAAATGCTAGCCAGAGACTGGTGAATGCCTGTAAACCCAATACTCAGGAGGCTGAAGCAGGAGGATTGTGATTTCTAGGAAAGCCTGGGCTCTCCAAGACTTTGCTGAAAGAAGGCAGCNGGGGCAAGGGAGAACAGGAAGGAAAGAGAATTGGGAGGGGGGTAACAAGACACAAAGTGACAGACAAACAGACTGAGACAGATGAGAGAAAGATAGAGAGAGACACATACACAGAGAAAAAGACATTTGAAGCAACAAATACGACGAATTTTATTAAATCTTGACCCTCAGGACTATCCCCTTCCTGTTCTTGTCACTAACTAGGAAATGTGTCAAGCACTTGTGCACATCTTAAGTGTATCTGAAGCCTCTCTTGGGAGCAGCACTTGTGTGTACTGAATTATTTGCTCTGTTTAAATGGCTTCATTTTGTTCAACAATCAACTGTAACCAACAATAGCAATGAGAGTATATTCCAGACATTTCCTCAAAAAGAACAAAGTAGGCTTTTCACTTCAAAGAAAACAACTGGCAGTATTTGTGATGAAATTCAAGTTTTCAAGTGAAAATCAGAAAACTAGATAGGCTGTGTCTACAGGAGAAAACCTGCAGTTTTCTGGGACTTAGGGGGATTTTTAAGGGCTGTGTGGGTAGCACAGTGGCAGGCTAGCTTAGTGTACAGGAAGCCCTCAATTCCCAACACCAAAAAAACCAAGCCAAACCAACCCAACAGCTTCTGATTAAATCAGTGATGTTAGTGACAAATTGAATTTTTTTCCAATGTACTATGTATTAATAATAACTCAATGAGTCAATATTTCCTAGTGAAGTCAGAAAACCATGATGTCAGAGCAAAAGGCAAGATGCTAGTGGATGTTAATGCAATAGAGAAAATGTTCGTTGCTGGAGCTGGTGAGACGGCTCAGCCATTAAGAGCTCTTGCTGTTTTTGCAGAGGACTGGGGTCAGTTCCCAGCATCCACATTGGACGGCTCACAATCACTCCAGTTCCAAGGGATCCAACACTCTTCCAGTCTCTGTGAGTACCGCACAAATGAGGAACACAAGCAGGCACACACACACACATAAATAAAAATAAGGTCAGAGCGGTGCATGGTACTCAGGTCAGAGCGGTGCATGGCACTCAGGTCAGAG
>LZPO01007947.1:791464-817655 GCA_001675575.1 Neotoma lepida
ACTCAGGTCAGAGCGGTGCATGGCACTCAGGTCAGAGCGGTGCATGGTACTCAGGTCAGAGCGGTGCATGGCACTCAGGTCAGAGTGGTGCATGGCACTCAGGTCAGAGTGGTGCACGGCACTCGAGAGGCAAAAGCAGGCGCGTCTCTGTGAGTTTGAGGCCAGCTGGTCTACATAGCAAGTTCTAGACCAGCCAGGGCCATATGGTGAGACCTTGACACAAAGAAAACAAAATAAAAACCCAACAATAAATAAAAACATTTAAAAAATGTTAATTGCTTTGATTTCAGACCCTTTCAGAAACTTACATTTGTTTGGGGGCAGTGTCAAAACAAAGCAAAAGGTCACTAAAATACTTCTCCCTTCTCCAACAACCTACATATGGGGTTGAATTTTCTTATATAACTGAACCAAAAAATGCAATATAATTTTTGTTTGTTCATTTTGTTTTTCTGAGACAGGTCTTAGGTATTCCATGCTGGCCCTGAAATCACAATATAGCCAAGGCTGGCCTCTATCTCCCTGTGCTGGGACTATTGTAGTTAGATACATGCTTGACAACAATGCAATATATTTAATAAAGAAGCAGATATAAAAATCTAGTTGTCTTCCACTAAACTGAAAATTAAAGAGATTTGTAAATATGTAAAAAAGGTGCCTCTTTTATCTTGATAACATATCATGCTATCATATACTGGGTTTATTATGAATTAGTAAGTCTTCTGGAAATTCTCTTTCTCTCTTCCCTTTCTCCCTCTCCTTCTCTCCCTTCCCCCTGGTTTTGCTTTAATACAGGGTCTCACTGTATAGCTCCGGCTTTCTAGAAATTCAATTTGTAGCCCAGGCTGCCTCGAATTCAGAGATCCACCCACCTGAATAACATTTTAATTTTTAATGTTGTAAATATAGATATGTAGCTGGGTGTGATGGTACATGCCTGTAATTCTAGCACACAGAAGGCTGAAGCAGAAGGATAAGGAATACAAGGCTATCCTGGGCTACATAGTAAGACTCTTTCAGCTAGCTAGATAGCTAGCTAGCTAGCTAGAGTGGTGATTTGAATAGCAATGGCTCTTATGGGCTCAAAGATTTAGATGCTTGGTCATTAGGATGTGGAGCTACTTGATAGAGATTAGGAGGTGTGGTTTTGTTGGAGTGGGTGTGGCCTTGTTGGAAGAAGTGTGTCTCTGTGGGGGTGGGCTTTGGGGTTTCAAATGCTCAAGCCAGTCCAAGTGTCTCTCTCTCTCTCTCTTCCTGCAGTCTGCCAATCTGGATGTACAATTCCCAGCTACCTCTTCACCACATCTGCCTGTGTGTTGCTTTGCTTCCCGCCATGATGACAAAAGACTAGATCTCTGAGACTGTAAGCCAGCCCCAATTAAAGTTGTCCTTTAAAAGTGTTGCCATGGTCATGGTGTCTCTTCACAGCAGTTGAACACTGACTAAAGCAGATAGATTTAAAAAAAAANAAAAAAGGGTGGGGGTGGCTGGAGAGATGGCTCAGAGGTTAAGAGCACCGGCTGCTCTTCCAGAGGTCCTGAGTTCAATTCCCAGCACCCACATGGTAGCTTACAACCATCTGTAATAATAAGATCTGGTGCCCTCTTCTGGTGGGCAGGCACACATGCAGGCAGAACACTGTATACATAATAAATAAATACANAAATCTTTAAAAAACAAAAAAGCTCCTTGGAGCACTTAATAAAATTTAAGAACTCAGGGCTCAGAGAGTGAAGGCACTTGTCTACAAGCCTGCCAACCTGAGTTTGGTGCCTGGGACCCACATGGTAGAAGGAGAGAATCAAGTCCTGAAAGTTGTCCCCTGACCTCCACACTTGCACCGTGGTGTGCATGCCTTTCACAATACATATAATAAATAAAAAAATGTAATAAAGAGTTTCAAAATAAATATACAAGGCTCGTCAGACCAAGAGTTTGAGACTGGCCATATTTTATGAACAGCCTGTGTCTATAAAGGAAGCACTCATGCAAATGTGGAAAAGGCTCCAGAGCAAATATACAGTACAGCCAGGCAAGTCTTTATCACACAGTAGGACTGCAACTTCAAGAAAATCACAGCTCTAAGATTCGATTTTCAGGGCTTGGGGATTTAGCTCAGTGACAGAGCACTTGCTTAGCAAGCGCAAGGCCCTGGGTTCAGTCCTCAGCTCCGGAAAAAAAAACAAAAGACAAAATAACAAAAAAGATTTGATTTCCAACATTTTATAAAATGAGATTGACTTAGCAACATCAGGAGGGTTACTGTAAGGAACATCAAGTATATATTATGATGTTGAGAATAATATCATTAACATCTATATATTAAGCTATCACATTGTCACAAATGATCAATGACTTTAGATATTTTTTCTTATACATTAGAAAATTAAAAACTAGATAATGTAAAGAGGTCATAGCCCTCCCCCCCTTTCTTAACTTTTTGGAGGGCTGGAGAGATGGCTCAGCAATTAAGAGAACTTTCTGTTCCTGCAGCAGACCTGAGTTCAGATTCCAGCACCCACATAGTAGCTTACAACCTCTTACTACTCAAGCTCCAAGGGATCTAACACCCTCTTCTGGCCTCTAGACGCTTAAAAATGAATTATATTTATTAATTAATTGATTTACTTGTGCGAGGCACAGCCACAGGGTGCATGTGGAAGTCAGAGGATAACCTTGGGGAGTCAATTCTTCTCTTCCATCATGTGGGCCCAGGATTNGAACTCAGGTATTTAGGCTTGGAAGATTAGCAACTTTACCCACTGAGCCATGGGTTTTTTTTTTTCTTGCATGAAAAATACCTATTGAGCTTTCTTTTTTGTCTTTGCCTGTGGTAGGTGGAAGGACAGGGCCTTCCACCTAACGCAGGCAAACCTTAAACTTGCTCTGCAGCTGAAGATGACCCTGAATTCTTGTCCACAGCTGTCAGGACTCTGGTTAGTACAGCTGTTTGCATTCTACTTGGTAGTGCCATGCAGCTCACCCATTTTTTGTGTGTGGATTTTCAGTTTGCAAATACACACATGTTCTGAATTACTACAACACACTGAAATTATCTCAGATATAAATGGTTTATAATCTCATTTTGCTGATCATCTTCACGCCTAGTTTAAAAATAAGGAAAATCCCAGAAGAGCACAAATAAACATCTGAATACCATTCTTAAAATCTGACTTCAGTTTAAAGACAATCAACTNGCTATTCTTGTCAGTAATTCTTAACAACAGAAGCTCACGAATCCCAAAACATACATCAGCATACAGTCTGATAAATACAAAAGCGTAATAAACACTGCTCACTCAAAGTCTAGTCAGGGCTTAGCACACAGGAAATGTAGAGATTCTGCAAGACTGTTTCCCTAAGTCCCCTCCTCAGTGCTGCAGAAATGATCCAGGCTGGGTTTACTGNAAGACACGGGGAAGTGTGGGTACAGAAAGGAGGTTGGTAGCAGTGTTCCCATCACAAAGCTCCACCAACGACAGTAAAGTCATTCTTAAGCCCCTCATGTCAGCTCTTGTCTCCTCCCAACTTGATACCAGCTAGGAAGCTTTTTAAAGAAAAGACTACTGTGGGGGTGTCCACAGTTAGGAAGGACTAGATGTGAGAGGACTGGGGGCATTCAACAGGCGACCGACTGCATATCGGCTACCAACCACGGCTCTAAAGACAACAGACTAAAGCTCAGGACACAACCCAGAGTCAAAATTAAATACTGGAAAATAAGCTTCTCTCCTCTATTCCTACCCATAGCACCACCTCAAGACGGGCAGTTCCTCACTGATGGGGAACTAACCTGCTAAGGGGTGGAGCCGGAGCAGTTTTGGAAGCACGAGTCTGAACTAGGTCTGAACAGAGCTCAGAACTAGGAAGTACAAATTTTCTGCGATAAATAAAACTAGATGAAATGTAGTGCATTTAGGACCAGTGAGATGGCTCTTGCCACATAGGTCTGATGACTGGAGTTCAATCCCTGGATCCTACAGTGGAAGGAGGGAACTGACTACACAAAATTGACCTATAACCTCCATATGTGTAATATGGCATGTGTGTGCCTGTGTGTCTGGGTCCTCTCTCTCCCTCCACCTCTTCCACTCTAATAATATATATATATATATATATATACACACACACACATATATATATATATTTTAAGTGACCTGGTTTGGACCACACAAAAAAGAATTAGGATGTACAATAGTTAAGAAAAAAATGTAGAAAATAACAAAGCACAGGGTTCTGCAGCATGGATTTCTAATTAGGAAATCTCAATTATTGCTCCCCCTTGGGGATCCTATGATGACAATACGAAAAGATGATCATATCATCAACCAGGTAATGCGCTATACGGATAGAGCAGACACGGTTTCTTGGTTACTTATATGATTAACACATTCAATGCCTGCAGCAATCCTAAGAAGTGGGTGCTACCATCCACCCTATTTTACAGAAACATGAAGTGACACTTGACATCTCTAACCCAGGCCAAGGCTCCGAGCTCAAGCTTCACAAGGAGACACAGCAGGGATTCTCACTACAACTTGAGTTTTCTTACCTCTGGCTTGCTGAGGCTAGATGAAACCAAGGAACCAGATCCCACATCCAAATCCCACTGCTTTTTCCCATGATTCTCAGCATCCAATGCAGCAATTCTTCCATCTAAAGTGCTGATAATTACTAAGGATCTGTAAATGAAAAATAAATAGAACAAAATTTGGAAAGCAATCTAAGACAGTNTGCAGTTATTCAATCACTTGAAAGAAAGTTAGTCCCATTGGTAAGAAAAGAGAGGAGACCACTGCCCCTCAACCTGTAATGTCTTGTCAACTATCTGTCTGTAGAGCAAGACAACTAACTTCACTACATCCTTTATCTGCTCAAGTCTCTGATGAAAAGTCCTCGATTCCTAGGTCTCCCTTCCTTCCACATCCTCATCACCTTCCATCACCTCATCATCCTCAACGTCCTGGCTGTGTCCTCTCCTCTCCTACCTTCTGAGATCCATTCCTTTGCAACACATTCCTCCTCAAACTTTCTTGTATGTGTATGTACGTATGTGTGTATGTGTGTACATGTGTGTAGGTTGGAGCCCCAGGGGTCTTCTCATCTCTGCTTCCCCAGGGCTGGAATTACAGTAGTGTACCACCACATCCAGCTTTTACCTNGGCCCTTATGCTTATGCAGCAAGCACTTACCTGAATAAGCCCCGACCCCAGCCCTCTCCCTAAACCTTCACTCTCAGCTCCATCCCCAAATTCTCACTCTGCTGCTTGCTTTCTTAGAACTTTCACTAAGAACACTGCTTCCCTAAGGAAAAAAAGAGGGGGCATTCTCCTACCATGACTCTGGACTACCAGGTCTTTAGCTCCTTGCTACTTCTGGCCCATTTCCTTCCTCTTCTCCCTCAATATTCTTGGGATCAGGCTGTTCCATCCATCACCCCTACTAATGGTCCTGTGCTGACCCTTTCATAGGTCACAGCTTATTCCTGCAAGAGTTTAGCTGCTGGTGACTGTCANTAACTCACATGAATTTTCCTCAGTTCTCTGGGTTTTTACTGTGTCTACCTTTCATCAGCCTCTCCGGTCAGGCCCTTGACTGTCAGGACCAAGTTTTAAGCATCTCACCTCAGCCACCAAGCCTTTTCTTTCCTGCTTACTTCTTTTTCTTTGACTCCAACAAACCTCTGACTCCATGAGAAGGTATAAGTCACCTACAACCCTAACTACCACCTTGCCCTCACCTCTCTCTTATCTACAACTGTGAGAAAATCATTTCTGTTGTCTCTAGCCTCCCAGTCTACAGTACTTTGTTATGGCAGCCTGATATACACAAGATTAGGACTCACATCTCATATAATTCCCAACTTAAAGTCAGAACCAGGTAGGCCTAGTGGATATACCTATGTTCCCAGCATCTGGGAGGTTGAGGCAGGAAAATTAAGAGCTTAAGGACAACTTGGGCTACAATAAAAGACCCTGTCTCAGAGCCCACTCTCAAAAAAAAAAAAAAACCCAAAAGTTCAAACAAATACTAAATCAAAGCCAAACAAACCACTTTTATTTCTAGCCTCTAATCCCTTTTTTGCGTCTTTCTACAACAAAACTCCCACAGTACCAAAGCAGTTCTCACTGGAGTCACTGTTGACTTTCACAATGACAAATACTCAGGGCCAAGTATCACTCCGGCACTTTGTGAAACATACTCTTTACGTGGTTTCTAAAACACCATTATTTTCCTGATTTATGTATTCATTTATTTGTTTTTCCGGAGGCAGGATCTCTCTAAGCAGCCATATAGCTCTGGCTGTCCATGAAGTCATTACGTAGACTAGGCTGGTCTNGAACACAAAGGTCTACTGCTTCTGCTTCCCGAGTACTGGCACTAAAAGCATGTGCCACCATTCCTGGATATTTTCCTAATCCCTCCCCCAAAAGAGAGCGACTATTGCAGAAAACCACAGCCAATTAAAATGCAGATGGACAAGAGAACAAGAGATCATGTGGTACTCAGTCTCAACCACTACATCTCAATATAACTCCTAAGGCTCAGGGATCATTTCAGAAGAGGAAGCGGAAAGATTCTAAGCATCAGAGGAACAGGAAGTTTGCTGTGAGACTGTGTCTCCTAGAAATGTCAGAGAAGTTACATCCCTGAGTTCTCATCAACGTAGCTGTCTAAACAAGACCTAAACAATAACGACATCAATGGACATAATAACTTGGAAGGCGGAAGCTCGTAGGGCCTCAACTCTAAATAAAAAAACTACCAGCACCTGGGGAACGCTGAGAGTGGGAGAAGGTCTTCCCCAAGGAAAAGAGCTCCCCCTACTCCTCGCACTTGATTATCTAATACCAAGTGGTCAGCCCTGAAACACAGAAGTAACTTTATACGGAGTGGACAGGTTGTATTTATATATTTAGGAGAGAGAGTACAATAAAAGAAAAAAAAAGGCCATGAATTTCAGAGAAGAACGGGGCGGGGGGGTAAGTGGGAATGATTGGAGGGAGGAAAGGGAATAGGGGAGATTATGTAATTATAATTTTGAAGAATAAAAATATTATAAAAAATTATTTTTTCACTCAATTCTATGATCTTTCTCAGTTCCATTTTCTGGTTCCTCTTCATCTTTCTTGCCTCTTAAAATAGTCTTCCCTACGTTTAACTACTTTGGTGATCTCAGCCAGTCTCATAATTTAAACACACCTCTGTGCTGGCAACTCCAGAATTTTTATCTCTGGCTCTAGGCCTCTCCTGAGGTCTGGACACAAATGTCTGAATACTATACATAATGAAGTTCCCTATCAGGCATCTTGGTATATCCAAGTTGACATATCCAAAGTCAAGACTATCCTGAGAACCCCTCAAATGAGTTTTATTACTGTTATTATCTTTTTTGCATGGGACATACACCCCCGATAGACCGCAGACTGTAAATTTCACAGTGGATGAAAGAGTTGAACACTGGTTTCAACTGAACTGGTTTCAATTCCTAGTTAAACACTAGGAATTCACTGGGCTTATTTGCCTGCTTTAAAGACCATGCAAGAGTCGGGGGTGAGGGTGAGAGCTCAGCTGGTAAAGGTGCTTGATGCCGAGCCCAACATCCTGAGTTTTGATTTCTTGGACTCATACGGTAGTCAGGGAGAGTTAACTCCTGAAGGTTGGCCACTGATCTTCCAATGTGTGTTCTTAAGCACACACTGCAGGAGCACACACATACAAAACAAACAAACAAACAAACAAACAAACAAACAATAATTAAAATTTTACATCTTCTTAAAAGACCATATATGCATAAATCAGTATGTTCCTGGCTAGGAATATAAGGCATAATTTCACTCCTTGCATTGCGTTTGATGTACCATATGCACAAAGTAAAGCTATAAGTTAATAAGGAAATAAGTTAATATACACTCATTTGAAATCTCTCAAAGCACAATTTGTGAGGTGTTGTGGTATACCCCGTGATCCCTGCACTCAGGAGACAGAAGGATCTCTAACAAGCCAGTTTGGGCAACATACCAAGTTAACGCCAGCCTGGACTACATAGTAAAACCCTGTCTAAAAAACAAAGAACACATAAATGTAACTACCAAGTTATGCATTAACTTTCTTATTTTGAATTTTAAACTGGTAATCCTTTATCTTATTTGTGAAAATAAAAATTTCACCACATAACTTTAGTTTACAAATCAAAGGAAAAGACCAGCCCAATTCCTTTTAAGCTTTCTACCTGTTGCTGGAGTTGGTCTGGAACTCTGGAGGTCAAGAGAGTCTCACTCCCAGCCTCGTGAGCGCTCTGCCGAGTGTTAAAAAAATAAAACGAAACAAACCCTATAAAATCCTCTACCTCTCGTGTTACAGGCTATGGTGTATGACAAGGTGGCAGTAACATACTAGAAGTGTGCACTTTGGCTCCTTCCCATAGCATGTGTTCTAAAGGGAGGGATCCCTCGTGTCACAACTGGAACGGAGCAGCACTACTGGGACAATGCAGACATGAGGTTCCGTAGATCACCTAATTACAGTCAGAGATGGATGCTCACTGCCCTTGACTGGGAAAGCAGCAAGTAGCCAGACTCAGCTAAAATCCAAAGAGCTCCAGCTGAATGCAGGGATAACGAAAGGACAGAGGTGACACGGGCATCAGAACACAGATGAAAAGAAGGAGAACAGAAAGGCATTTATCTCTCCATGAACGCACTATTTCAAACAAGATGAAAACCCTTTAACTTATTCAAGAATCAAAGAATTCACAGGTAGGGCCTGGAAGTCAGACCCGGGACACATCTCCATGGCTCTGCCTTTATTCTTCTCAAAGTTTCACTCAGTTGGGGTTCTTATAAATTTTATTTATACATTTATTTTGCAATGTATATGTGTTTCATGCCTAAAGCTGGTGTCTTCTTCAGTTGTGCTCCATTTTATTTAAAGATTTTTTTTTTTTGAACAAGATTTATTTTTAGCTGGGCTTGGCGGTGCACGCCTTTAATCCCAGCACTTGGGAGGCAGGCAGATTTTTGTTGAGTTCCAAGCCAGCCTGGTCTACATAGTGAGTTCTAGGCCAGCCAAGGCTACATAGAGAAACCCATACCGTGCCCTTCCAAAAGAAGATTTTGTTTTGTGTTTGTGTAGTATGTGCATCCGTATGTTTTGCATGTGTAGGTCATGTTTGTGGGTGCTTGTGGAGCCAAAGGCGTTGGATCCCCTGGATCCAAATTTGGGTCCTCTGGAAGAGCAGCAAANGCTCTTGAATGCTGAGCCATTTTTCCTGGCCCTCTTTCATTTTCTGCCTCAGTGATGGAGACAGAATCTCTTTTGGAACTCGGAGGTTGCCAATTCCCTCTAGTCTAGCTATTTCACTTAGCTCAGGATAAGCCAAACTGCCTGATCACAAAAACGATTACAAACTATCAAAGGCTCACAAGACAATGTATCCTGACATCTAGGGTGAATTTCATGCTAAGCTCAGCTGTGCCAACCGATCTGCAACAGAGGAGGCAAAGAATTCACCACTCGCTAGAACATGGTCTCTAACCACTTCTGGAAGCAAAAGTTCCTTATGTAGCAGCACATCTGTTTGGGATTCCCAGCAAGCACCATTCCAAACCTTCCCAGCTACGGCAGGAAGGGTTTTGGTGATCTACTCCCCTTTCAAGTGTCCCACAGAGGCCTCTGCCTCCAACAGACTCTCACCTGTCACTCCCATAGCTCTCCATCTCTTCCTAGCAGGCACTTTCTCTGTACGGCATGCTCTTCCTGGAAAGCCAAGGCCCAGTTTTCTCTCTTGTGAAAATAACAGCCCCAAACTAACCTACGTGGTATTTGTGGTTCACCATCCCTGTCAGGACGCTCAGCAGGTAGGTTCCACCCCTTATCAGGACAACACATTTGGAAAATTAAACCTCTCACTCAATTTCTTCCTCCCACTTCTTCCTCTCTTTACACTACACCCGTTCACTTTGCCACCTAACATGTATCGTGGCCCTCCCCTCCACCTGCTCTCTCACCCTCTGGAGACGTTGAGATCATAGCCATGTATTCTTGATTCTGTTTCCAAAGTTGCCCTTAAGTTTGTTTCTTCATTACCCTGCCCTGGCCCTAGAACAGACTTTCATTTCTATCAAAACATCGTAAAAGCCTGTCTGACATATTTTCTGGCCTCAGGACCATTTCTTCCTATGTCTGATGAGTTTGAGTCCATAGTAGAGCTTTGATTAACTTCTGCTATGCCCACTGCTTTGTAAGGGACAGAATGCTTTCACAATTTAGCTCCTGTGTACTTTCCTATCCTCATTCTGTCTCTGCTGCCAAGCTAATCCCCTCTCCTCANACCTCTCTCAACCCATGACAACATATACACCCCCAGGGGCTTCCAGCCCTTTCAACAAGGTTCCTTTGTTTACTCAATTTTCATCCTGTCTTCAAATATTTCATTTGCCAAGTGCTTAACACTCCATTAATTTTTTTATATTTATTTTGTTTGTTTGGGGGGAGCATACACGTGCCACAATCTGAACTGTGGATGTCAGAGGACCATGTACAGGAGTTGGTTCTCTCCTTTCACCAAATGGGTTCTAGGGATGGGGATCATGCATCAGGGTTGGCGGCAAGCTCCTTCACCTGCTGACCCATCTTGGTAGCCAACTTGCCCCAGCTTTAAAGAAAATGTTTAAAACTAGCCTAAATATTCAGGGTTTCTGGAAAGAAAGAAGTATAATTATTATCGGAGGTTTGACATAATTGGAGCTCAAAGCAAAGAAGTTCACTCTTTTGTGTTTGTTGAGACAGGGTATTTTATAGTCTCAGACACACTGTGTAT
Source organism: Neotoma lepida (assembly GCA_001675575.1). Taxonomy (NCBI): domain Eukaryota; kingdom Metazoa; phylum Chordata; class Mammalia; order Rodentia; family Cricetidae; genus Neotoma; species Neotoma lepida. The sequence continues at coordinate 802,287 of LZPO01007947.1, forward strand.
ATAGCAGAGGATGGCCCTGAATACCTGGTCCTTTTGCCTCTGAGTGCTGCGGGGATTACAGGTATGTGTCATCTGGTTTTTAATTAGTGTCTTCCTTATTAGATGTCTCATTCCATTACATTATTTTAAAAACCTATAGTCCATGGATTCCCACTGGATCTCAAAGATCCCCTATATAGATCCACAGTGATCTGGGAACTCAGGCTTGGAAATCCTGCTAAGTTCACTGTAAAATTCCCACTGTGCCCTTGCTTGTGTGATTCTGTGGCCTATTCTGACCAAGAGAATTTCTTTTTTAAATTAAAAAATTAAAATTTATTATTATTTGCATGTGCATAGGGATATCACAAGACAACTTTTGAGAGTCAAGTCTTTTCTTCCTCCCTTACTTTTGGAGGAGGGTCTCCTTTGTTTCTGCTGAGACACTGTGTATTCCAGACTAGCTGACCTGCAAATATGCATCTGGTGCCTCTCCTGTCTCTGCCTCCATCTTGATGTAGGAGTGCTGGGATTACAGATGTGCCACCTCATCTGGATTCCAGAGATCAAACATAGTCATTGGGCTTCATGAAAGCCATTTCATCCACTGAACCATTTCTTTGAAAGACATATTTTATTTTATGTGTACGAGTGTTTTACCTGCATGTATGTTTGTGCACCATGTGTATGTCTGGTGCCCGTAGAGGTCAGAAGAGGGTATCAGATCACCTGGAACTGGAGTTATAGAGGGTTGTGANCTATCATATAGGTGTTGGGAACCAAACCTGGGTCCTCTGCAAGAGCAGCAAGTGTTCTCAACCACTGAGACATCTCTACAGCTCCACCTGACTCTTCTTATATTCAAGGATTTGATATTATGGCAGTAACACACCCATTTTCTTCAGCTTCATGCCATTAGAAGGATACCTGACTATCTACTACAATCTAGTTAATTCTATAAACAAAGTTATTTCTGCCAGACTCTGAGCTTCTGTCTACTCTCAGTGCCTGGCAGTGCTAGCCTAGTAAAATAAAGAAATGTTTATTATACGAATTAATTACATGATGTAAAGACATTATCCACATCAAACAGAGAGACTAAGAAAGACGCAAAGAAATGGAATTTGCCTAGGATCACTCACAAATTAGGACAGGGCTGGGGATTACAGTCTTCCTAGCTCTGTTAGTCCATCAAATCCAAATCCACCCAAATGCTAGTATGTTACTGTAATATGCACTTTTTCGTTCTTTCTTGCTTGCTTCTAGAAATATCATCAAGGTATCATTTATCTTGCAACCACTCTGATTACATCCTCAATTTAGCAGAAATGACTTTAGGCCAAATATATACACAGGCTGCACTGGCTCTGACTTGATTTTAAAGAATCCTTGGCTCTGATTTAAGTTGCTCAGAACATCTGTCTACTGACAGTTAAGTTTGCTGAATTCCGGTAGACGCTAAATAAACTCCTTCATAAAGTCATTTCAAAGGAGTCTTGGACTTCCTGTGGACTTTACAGCAGGTGACAGAAAGCATTATCTGGATTGAATAGTTTACAGATTAGTAACTGTTTACTTTCTGCCCATCCGTGGTGGCATATGCCTTTAATGCCAGCACTTGGGATTGAGAGGCAGGCAGATCTCCGTGAGCTGATGACCTCAGCATGGTCTACAGAGTGAGTTCCAGGACAGCCAGAGCTACCCAGAGAAACTCTGATTCAAAACAAACAAAAACCCTGCTTACTTTAATATTTTCCATTTATTTTCTTCTAGTGAATATACTTTACAAACCTGAAAATGTGATTTGATTGGAAAAAATATATATGTCCTCATCTACTAAGTAAATCTTCCAACCAAGCCTCCTATATTTAAACAGATCCTAAGAACAGCCAGGCTTCAAATGAGAACAAATAATACCCAAAGCTGTCAACTGAGCTTCGTTCTGACTTATCAGCTAGACCTTGAGGAAGCTTAGGCAAATTTACAGGTAACACAAGAGTAACAGAGAGTCCTTTTTAAGATAGAAACACTCTCCAGGCAAGATATGGTGGCGGTGGCGCATGCCTATAATCCTAGCACTAGGGAATCTGGAGGGTCCTTGAGGCCAGCCTGGGCTACACTGTAACACTCTGTCTAAAAAACAACCAAAAACAAAACAAAACAAAAGCCCCCAGCATTTAGGTGGTGGGGGCCAGAGGATCATGGTTCAAGGCCAGCCTGGGCTACAGGAGGAACATCAGAAAGCATTTCTAACTTATATACTTAAACATCTTTACTCAGAATGGTTACTCACAAATAGAACAGGGTTTTAAAAAACTACATATTTAGTTCCCTCCCCTCACATTTATCCCGTGCCTTACAAGTTCTCCTCTACCACTAGTTACTGTTGTCTTATTTTGTAGGCTTTGTTGTTTGCTTGCTTGCTTCTGATGGTTCCCCATTAAGCCCCAGGCCTCACTCATGCTAAGCATCTGTCTATCACAGGGCTACACCCGGGGTCCCTCAAACAATCTGTATAAACAACATGTCTAAACAGCTACTTTCACTAAAAAGAAAAAGGAAAAGAAAAAGCAGGTGGAGATCCCAGGTAATTGGTANTGAAGAACCAAGTTCTAACTACTGTTCACAGCAATTGACTGACAGATCCCTTTGTAAAAGGAACACCCAGAGCTGAGTTCAAATAAAGAATGGCCTAGTCCCTGTCACAGATACACAGAGTCCAGGCATCAACTAAGTTGAAGGCAATTGTAGAGAGGAAAGACAAGCCCATTTACTGGCCCAAAGTATGTCTAGTTTGGCTTACAACTTGTTTGGGAAGTTACATGTAAATTCTTCTTTAAATGTGATTTTTGGTTAACCTCCAGAGTCTGGACTGGGGAAAGCGAACACTGACAGGCCTACATGATTGACAAGGCTCTCTTTCAACACAATATTCAGACATACTATTTATCAATGGCCTAAAGGGGGTTTAAAACAACGAACAAAATATTATGTGTATGAATTTGAAAATCTGAGGAAGACCAGACTTCTGCACCTTTGCTTCCTATCTGCTCAGTCTGGGAAAAGACAGAGTCGAAAGAGAAATAAAGAGGAATTAAATCATCTTACATTTGCAAAATATTTGATGTTATCTCATTTAAACCAAAAACTTCCGTTAGCAGGTGCACAGTGTATAGAGACACCAGGAAGAAATGTCAAGTTCAGTAACGCTTGTGTTAGAAGTAGGGAGAACAGGCAAGGCAAAAGGAAATACACTTTGCAATGAGTGTGACAAGCAAAATTAAGTTAGTTCTTTATAACTTCAGAATGTCTTCGGTGTGAAATGACCAACCCACTGCAGGAACCAAGTAACACTCTGCAGGCCCAACTTACTGCAGGAACCAAATAACACTGCAGGCCCAACCCACTGCAGGAACCAAGTAACACTGCAGGCCCAACCCACTGCAGGAACCAAGTAACACTCTGCAGGCCCAACCCACTGCAGGAACCAAGTAACACTCTGCAGGCCCAAATTACTGCAGGAACCCCAAGTAACACTCTGCAAGTCCAACCCCTGTAGGAACCAAGTAACACTCTGCAGGCCCAACTTACTGCAGGAACCAAGTAAAACTTGGCAATTTGTTACATGTTAGAATTGGAGCTGGTAAATATAAACTCTGCCAGTATCCATAAAATCCAACAGTTAAGTGTGTGACTGAGGTGTTCTTCCCAATTTTCTGTGTGTGTTTGAGGGGGGTGGGGTGACACATCATGCCTGAGATGCAGAGTGAACACGTGGAGTGCCATGGGATAGTGGAAAGCCTATCAAAGGGTAAAATGAATCTCAGTAGGTCCCATCCCGCTATGCATCAAAAGACAAGGCACAAAAATACAGACCTTCATTCCCCACCTCCCCGTTCCGCAAGCGCCATAGTTCTTCACAGCTGTTTGCAATCTACGCTTGGTTAACTCAGCTCTGTCCCTGCAGCCCTTCCCTTGAGACAAACAGGATATTGCTCTAGTATTGTGGAAATGATATCTTCAGAATTTTTTTTTACTTGTAAAGAGCACTTAGAAAAAACTTTTACTAAACTTTGAGTATTTCTCTCCTGCTGACCCAATGGTTTCTCACTCATTCACACTATGTTAACTTCACACTACTGTGCAGCCCTGTTGGCCAGGGGTCACATACTCTTCTCCCGGCCCATTTCCTCTATTTTCACTCTTGTTTCTGCGAAGGAAGAAANTGGTCTTCCCAACCGCTCCAGACCAACAAGCAGATCCTTTCCTGAATTCTGTAACCCAGAACTCACAGCAATCCTCCTACTTTGCCTCCCAGGTGCTGGGATTATAAGCAAGAGCCACCATGTATAAAGTGCCACCTTTATCCCTTCCTGTTTCAACCTGTCTATACAGGCTCCCTCCTCAGAGACAACAGTGAGGAAGGGAGGGAGTGGGGCAGAAAGAGAGTAGTCCTTACCTTTCCTCCACAATGTATTTCCCCATTGCACTTAAACTGTTACTGTGCTCATCACCAAGTCTTTCCAGACTCAGGCCTATACTCTACCCTAGTGAGCTGTGCTTGTCCTCTCTATAAGATAAAGGCATTTCCTGGGGCTTTTTTGTGAGCACTTCCTTTTTCTTATAACTGTAGCTATCTGTCCTGCCTTTCCTCTAGCTCAAGTCATTCATTTCCACCTTCTTGCCAAGCATCAGTCTGGATGTCCTGCGTCTCTGAGGCATCGGACCAACACCAAAATCCCTTACCTTTTCTTCCCAGATTCCCTAAACCTCTTGATGTTCCTATGTTTGCTGTCATCTTAGGGCCACTAACTCTCCATCTTTATACAGGCTTTATCAAGAGAAGAAGAACCAATTTTACTTGCCGGGAACTAAGATTTTGCTTCAACTATCTCTCATATTAGTCCCATGTAATGGTATATAATACTGAACTGCTATAATGTTCTTTTAGTATCCTTACCTCGAGTTTCAGTAAACCCTGTTGCTGGAGAAATATTTCAGCATAACTTTTGCTCAGGCCTGCTATTCAAGATAATATTTCTCAAACTAATGTGCATATAAATTGTATTGTGATCTATTACAATGCAGATGCTTCGTCAGTAAGTTGGGTGGCACCTGATTCTGGAGGTCCAACATGTTTCCAAGTGATGATGTTGTTAGGGTAGGCGCGCAGACACACACACACACACACACACACACACACACACACACACACACGACAAAATGGTCTCAGCATAATTTCCAGCCCCCATGCCTCTTGCTGTCTTATGTCTACTATCTATCAGAATTCTACCCATTTTTAAGAACCAAATCATTCTGTCACAGCAATTTCTTATCTATGAATCTCCCTCACCCCTTTGTCCTACACAGTGAAAACCACAAAAGTCTTGGATCACCCATGACACTTCATTTGTACTGCGTCATCTTGACCGCTGGTCTGTATACTCCTCCCAAGGGCAGGGGCTACCTGCTCAACCTTGGGACCACCAGTGAATCTTGGGTTCTGATTAGCTTTAGCAATTACCTACTGTAGGTGTGTGTTCTTAGGAAAACAAAATATTTCACTCTACTTCGTGTAATTTACTCTGCACAGCTGCTCCACTCATCCAGTGCAAATGTATGAAAATTGTGTTATTTACTACTTAAAAACTTTTAAATATAAGCATTCATACGGTGTATGGAGAATTCTAGGACTTAGCTATTTCTAGTAGTCGCTGTAGGTTTGGTACTTATTATAACTTAGTAACTACTATTTTACAAAATGAAAATACTTTTTCATTTAAATCTGGCTCTCCTTGTCTTGACCTAATGCTCTTTTATCATTCTTTTTGTTAAATAGTACCACTTTCTCCACACGTGCTTCTGAAAAATACTTTATCATTAAAGTGTTTTATATTTCATGCAGAGTTTGAAAATTGCTTCAAAACATGTCTGTTGAATTTGTGTGCTTATAAGGTTAAGAAACACAACTGAAATAAACTATGGTAACCCCCTCTAAATATCAAAGAACTGCCAGTATACAAGAACCTAACCACAGCGCTTAAACTTCAGGGTGTTCAAGAGTTGTCGGGAGTGCTTGTTCAACACACAGGTTCCAGGTTCTTACCCAGAAAAGGTCTGGTTCAGTGGAACCGGGGCGGNGCCTAGAAAACTGTCCATTAAACCAGCATCCCCCAGGCAATTCTGATGCAGGTGTTCCAGCAGATCTCAATTAGAGAAACAGAAAATCAAAACCCCCAGACCAGGAGCTACAACGTACTTGTATTTGAAGGATACATGTAGACATCTCTTTTGAAAGTCCTGTCTCAAAACAGCTGTCGCAACGGTGCGGGGATAAAATGAGTCACATATTTGGGAACTANAGTGTAAAAGGGACCAGGAGGATGGCTAAGCCCGAAAACAATGAAAGCGGGGAAGTGGACTTCTCTCTAAGCCGGGTGCTGGGTTCTCCAAACAGCCCTCATCCTCCTGTGAGGATGCTGTTGGCCTCCCACAGACAGGACCGGGGAGGCACTCTGAGTGAGGGAAGGTGTCGCGGCTTTCTGCTTATCCACAGTCACTCGTATCCCTGCGAGAGCCACCCGGATCCCGGTCCGCAACCTCTCACCTGCCGCGCGGCCGCAGCTCCACGTCGTCGTCCGGCTCCGTCGCGCGTGACTCATGTTCGCCAGCGGCAGCCGGCAGCGCCTCGGCGTCCTCCACGGTCACTTCGGCCGTAGTCACCGCAGGCACCCGCGCGGCCGAAGTCGGGGCGGCCGCTGCCCCTAAGCCGAACGCCGCGTCTGCCGTGGGCGCGGGCAGGCTGCGGGTGCGCGCGGCCGCCGCGATCCCCGCCGCGCAGCCCAGAAGCAGCAGCAGCAGTAGCAGCGCGCGCGGCCCGGGCCGGGTGGCGCGCTCCATCAGCGGCCCGCCCCACGCGCGGGCATGGAGACCCCGCCGTCGGCTCCCGCCCGTCCCGCCGCTCGGAGCCTCTGAGCACCGCGAGCGCGCGCCACGGACCCCACCGCAGACTCCCGACTTCGCGCCGCAGCAGCAGGGCTGCCCGGCCACGTCTCAGCCACCGCCACCTGAGTGACAGCCTTGTGCGGACATCGCCCATTGAGTGAGCGTTCCGCGCTCCTGCCCTGCGATTGGCTGCGCGCCCTGCCACTCCGAGCNAGGCGGACGCGTTCCCGGTTGTCAACATCATACCTACCAATTAAATTATAGTTTTGCNTGTGGAAGCCCGGCCCTTTTCCGGAAGCGATGACCAATGAGAAATGTCCCTCCCCAGAGTCCTCTTAACCGATTGGTGAACCCTTTCAGTTCCCGAATGCCCTCCCTGGAACAGATTGGCCTGCCCTGCGATTGGCCTCGCCTCTCAAAGTGAGGCGCTGGAGAAGGCTTGGAGATCATTGGTGCAAGTGCATGCCCCTCAAAGGCCTGAGAGAACGGCTTCTTGATTGGTTGGAAGCGGCACTTAGTACGTGGCCGATTCTGACTGTGAAGAGGACGGTCCCCAGTGAAAGGGAGAGTGGGAGTGAGTCCCAGGTGGCCGGGAGGCTGCCGACCTTAAAGGGACCGATGCTTTGGCTCCTCCCAAGCCGAATCTATTTTGAAAGAACAGGGGTGGGGGGAAGTGACTGCACAGGTCGTGTGCTCTTAGAAGTGGATGGAAGAGAAAAGACGAGTTCAGAAGTTGTCCAATTGGTGGCCAGCACGGTACTAAGAATTACAATTACAGCGTTGATAAGAGATGACAGTGACCGTAAACGCCTCCTACCTCGTTATAAACGAGGAACCCAAGTCTGGCGCACTTAAGTAATCTTCTCAAGGTCGCATAGTCACAGAAACGTGACTGTATTTCAAGTCTACTGATTGGTCTGGCATGCTTTGCACTGCCCTCAGGAGAAATAAGACTACAAATGGCCAAAGTGGAAAAGGTCTGAATGTTTAAAGCATCTAAAACTCTCTTAAGGTAGTTGAGAACNCCCTGGCGATTTCTGAGCCGGTGTGTGGAACTGTAAGAAGCTGCATCCTTCAGCAGTGTATTCAAAACAGCAACCAAAGCGCTGGGAATATTTTTAAAGGTGTTGGCAGTTTGTGTACGCTGGTGTCCATCTGCACACACGCACACTCAGTTTCCTCCCAGCCCTGGTCCATATAAACTCATTTCTCTTCTTACCACATTCCTTTGCTCTTCTGTACAACAAATCTCTAACCGCCTTCCTTGTCTTTCTTCTTCTCCCATTTCACACACACTGCAGTGCATATTAGTAATCCTCAACTCCACCCAAATTGCTCCGACTCTGTTTTTGATGAATTTGAAGNAGAGTCTTGTTTTCATCCCAGCTGTCTCCGACTTTGGAACTCAGTATTTCCTCTGTGAAATACTTTGTCACTTGTTTCCCCGATTCCCCATAGGGCAGAATATGACCTTCAAACCTCCTGTAATTGCTCGGGATGAAAACCAAAGGCTTGAAGTTCTTAATCTGTATATTAGTTCTCTAGGGTTGTCATAGCAAATTCCACAAAGCATGTATTTTCTCTCTGTTCTAGATGTTAGAATTCCACCATCAGAAGCCATCAGGATTGGGTTCTTCTGAGGCCCCTCTTTGGCTTGTAGGTGGCCACTCTATTGCCTCTTCTTGTGAACTTTCCACTACTCATATGAATTCCTTTTCTCTTTTTATTTATTTTTAAAGATTTTATTTTAAGTTCATATGTGTACCAGTCCTGTTGTGTGTGAAGGAAACCATTTCCTTGGAGTTATCCGCCACCTTTGGCTCTGACAATCTTTCCACCTCTTCTTCTGCACAGAATTCTGAGTCTTGAGGGGAGGGGTTTGATACAGACATCCTATTTAGGGCTGAGTGCTCAAATCTCTAACTTGGTGCACATTGTCCAGTTGTAGGTCTCTTTGTTAATTACTACCTACTGCAAAAGAAGCTTTCCTGATGAGGGTTGAGCAATGTTCTACTCTATGGGTATAGCAATATCATCAGGAGTCATTGTATTGCTATGTTTCTATAGCAGAATAATAGTACTGGTTTATCCCTAAGCCTATGACCTATCTAGTCTCAGGTTCATGGTCACTTCCACAGTGTCAGCTTTGGATTTTATCTCATAGAGTGGATCTTAAATCCAATCAAAAAGTTGTTGGCTACTCCCATAACATTTGTGCCGCTATTGCATATATGGATGGACTCACAGAGGCTGTAACAGCATACAAAAGCCTACACAGGCTCAACCCAGACAAAATCCCAGCACTAACAAGGGGAAGTGGACACAAAGTCCCACCCCTAAGAAGAGCTATTTACAATTGATACCTGCTGGGAAAGAAAAGTTAGTTTTCTCCAATGGAGTCTCACTGGTTTTATCAACCACACTCTAGGGCAGGCCACATGACTAGGAGTAGTTAGTTAGTTGGTTAGGCAAAACATGTGCTGTTTTGTGTGCTTTTTGTTTTGTTTTAGTGTTTTTTCCCTTACTATTTTTTTTCCAGTTTGCTTGTCTGCTTTGCTTTTTGGTTGCCTCCCCGCACCCATTTTGTGTTAGAGAGAAAGAACATGAAGTTGGGTGGGTAGAGGGGTGAGGAGGAGCACGGGGAGGGGAAAGAATACCATATATTGTATATATGTATGAAATACATATTGAATAGATATTGTGTGAAAATTAATATTTTTATTAAGAAATTTTATTTATTATACATAGCAATCAAAGATCCCCCTCTTCCCTCCTCCTGCCCCTCCAGCCTCCCCCTCCCAACCCACTCCTCATTCCCTCCTACAAGAAGGTAAGGCCATGTACCATGGGGAATTACATTTAGTAGACACAGGTCCAAGCCCCTCCCCCTGCCTCAAGGCTGTTCAAGGTGTCCCATCATAGATAGTGGGCCCCCAAAAGCCTGCTCATGTACCAGGGATGGATTCTGATCCTACTGCCAGGGGGCCCCTTAAGCAGATNAAGCCACACAACTGTCTTGCTATGCAGGGGTCCTAGTCCAGTCCCATGCAGGCTCCACTGTAGTCGAAAGTTTGTCTGGTTCCCCCGCCTGGCTCCCACGGCCCGCTTAGACCCAAATAAACACACAGAGGCTTATATCATTTTTAAACTATGGCTCTGGCAGGCTTCTCGCTAGCTAGCTCTTACATCTTAAATTAACCCACTTTATAAATCTATGTCGCCACGTGTTCCACGTGGCTTTACCTGTGTGCCGTTACATGTTGCTTTTTAGGTGGCAGAATGGCGTCTGCCCCTGCTCTGCTTTNGGCTTCTCTTCCCCTAGTTCGAATGTCCCGCCTAACTTTATTCTGCCTCACCATTGGCCAAACAGCTTTATTTATCAACCAATCAGAACAACACATTTTTAGAAAGACATTCCCATCACTCCACAGCTGTTGATCTAAATTTCATGAGTTCTCACTAGTTTGGTTTGGTTGTCTCTGTAGGTTTCCCCATCATGATTGATGCCCTTGCTCATAGAATCCCTCTTCTCTCTCTTCAACTGAACTCTGGAGCTCAGCCTGGTGTTTGGCTGTGGATCTCTGCATCTGCTTCTATCAGTTACTGGAGAAAGGCTCTATGATGACAGCTAGGGTACTCACCGATCTGATTACTGTGTAAGCCAGTTCAGGCACCCTTCCACTATTGCTTAGTAGTCTAAGCTGGGGTCATCCTTGGGGATTTCTGGGAACTTCCCTAGCGCCTAGTTTTTCACTATCCCCATGATGTCTCCCTCTATCATGGTATCTCTTTCCTTGCTCTCCCACTCCATCCCTGTTCTAGCTCGACCCTCCCATTCCCTTATGATCTCATCCCCCATCCCCTACCCTCCATTGCCCACCCCTCATTCCAGGTTCACTCATCTATTTCCCCTGCATCCCACTTTGGGTCTTCCTTGTTAGCTAGCTTCTCTGCAGCTGTGGGTTGTAGTCTGCNTATCCTTTGCTTTACATCTAGTATTCATTTATGAGTGAGTATGTACCATGTTTGTCCTTCTGAGTCTGGGTTACCTCACTCAGGATAATAAAATTAATAATTTTTAATGTAAAAATTTTTTACTTTATTATTAATTATGTGTATATGTGGGTCTCTGAGTATAGGTTTGTACATGTGAGTACAGTGCCTGTGGAGGCCAGACAAAGGCAGAGGATCCCTTGGAGCTAGAGTTACAGGGGGTTCTGAGCGGCTGATGTGATGGCTGTGAACCAAATTATTGTCCTATGCAAAAGCAANACATGCTCTTAAACACTTCGCGATTTCCCAATACCTTCTTTTTATTCTTGGAAAGACATTCAGCCGTACTGGATTAGAGCTCTGCACTAGGACTTCATTTTAACCAATCACCTCTTGGAAGATTTTATCTCCAAATTATGTTCTGGGACATAGGGGTTAGGANTTCAACATACAGATTTGGGGGTGGGGCATAGTTCAGTATATAGCATCTGGATACCCACAGATGTGTTCTTTCACTTTGTTCAAAGTTTTATTACTTTCCCAATGAGGGTCTTCTATCCACATTATTTAAAAGGGAAACTCTTACAACCTTACTTCATATTCTTTTTTACTGATTTATTTCTCTCAGACTTTAAATGTTACNCATACTATTTTTATCTTTATTGCCTGTGTACCTCTACTTGTATGTAATGTCTTTTATCCTTTGCTCATCGATGCATTTTGAAGTGCCTAACAAAGTTTAGATATTTAGTAAGCATTTAATAAATATTTATTGGATGGATAAATAAACACTCAAGGCTGGAAAGAAACGAAACAAGTGGACAGAAAGAGAGTGCTGCTGCTGTGGATGGAGGGGACTGTGGAAGCAATATCCTAGACTGTCTGAGGACACAGGAACAGTTCCACTTTCCACTTTGAATGCAGAGATTAGGAGGTATCCATGGAGAAAAAATTACTTTGAAACATAGAGAAAGTAGATAAAAAAGCTCAAACAAGTTGACTAGTTAACAGTCACTCAAAAAAGTGATAGATTATAATAAATGATATGAGGAAGTTGCCAGAAAATTAACATCAGATTAAAATAAATTTTTTTTCGAGACAGGGTTTCTCTGTGTAGCCTTGGCAGAAAAAATTATTCTTAACAGCTTGTAACAACCCATTTTAAATTAGCTGATGCATATACTATTGGAGACAGTCTTCATGATTTTGTAAATTTTTCACAAAGTGATCATGGCATGAAGAAGGCTATTAATGTAAGCTAATGAATTGGGAGTCTGCTCACTATCTGTAAATTATGTAAGTATTTTGTTCATGAATTTGTTTCTTTTGAAGTTAGGGCATATCTCATGGCACCTGCATGCAGTAATTAATAAGAATGTGACCAAAACAGTTGTAGTGCTTATTCTTCTGAAGCTTATCAACTATCCAGGTAGGGAGACAGACATTAATGACTATGCATATGCTTTATTTATTTATCAAAACAAAGATAAGTGCTCTGATGGATAAAGTACCCATAAAAGAACAGTGATGGAAGAGGCTAATAAGGACCATTTCCTTTACTCAGGACAATGACAAGCAAATCTTTCCATTTTGGAAAAAGAAAACAGTCATGACTCAGAAGCAGCTGACTGGGGTAAAAACTTGAAGGGCAGAAAAGGAAGCGTGTCAGCTTTTGGTCAGCACAGCACGTCATAGTGAAAGATAGATGCTCTGAACCTGGGTCTGAGCGTCTTGGGGAAGTGAGAGGAAGTGGAGACTAGGCAGAACAGCTGGTCAGGGAGTCCAGGCCAGGGAAANGATGCCTGGCACTGAAGTGTCCTGAGCCAGGGATGCTCTGAACAATTAAGATCTGAAACAAGCTTGCTCTAGAAGGTCTGTGAAATGGATCTGAGATTTAGAATCTGCAAACTNAATCCTTCAAAAGAGAGAGGAGTCTGAGTCTTTGACATCATGTCTGGGTATAAATAACAAAAGCCTTTCAAGCAGTGATTAAGTAAGGGGTTTATTGTTCTCCACAGCACAACAGGCCCACAATGATGTGGATTTGTGATCTTTCTCTTCCCCCCCTTCCTGAATGAAGTCCTGCTTGTCACTTCACAATCACAGGATGGCAACTCCAGCACCAATTCTTTACTTCTGGTAAGGAAAGGGGAAAGGCCAGGAGCACATGNCTACCTGAATTTGCCCTTTCCCAAGAATAGAAGCCCAACAAGGGAATTCATATTTGTACATCATAGATCAGACCATTTCCAATAGCCGATCTGATGGGGACGTCTTTCTGTATGCTGTGAATATGTGTGCTCTGATTGGTTGATAAATAAAGCTGTTTGGCCAATGGTGAGGCAGAATAAGGTTAGGCGGGACACTCGAACTAGAGAGAGAGGAAGGAGAAAGACAGAAGAGAGGAGATGCTGCTAGCTGCCGCCAGAAGAAGCAAGATGTAAAGGTACTGGAAGGCCACAAGCCACGTGGCAAAGTATAGACTTATAGAAATGGGTTAATTTAAGATGTAAGAGCTAGCTAATGAGAAGGCTGAGCCATTAGGCCATATAGTTTGAAAATAATATAAGCCTCTGTGTGTTTATTTGGGTCTGAGCAGTTGTGGGACTCATGGGTGGGAGAGATTCATCCTGACCGCAGGGCCTCGGCAAGACACAGAAAAACTTTCAATTACACCACTCCAAGCTGCAAAGGAAGCATACTGCCACTCCAAATAAAAACAAGGTTATTCTACTGAGAGTGGAGGGGAGAATTGTAATTGGTATTAATAAAGTTAATGCAGTGTATTCTATTATAACTGTTGAAAGTAAACACTTGGATGAATTTCAGTAGCATGCACTACAGTCAAGATACAGAGAATTTGGGGTTGATAAGATGGCTCAGCAGGTAAGGGCAGTTGGTGCCTACCCTGTCTACCTGAACTTGATCCATGGGACCCACATGGCAAAAAGAGAACAGACTCTTGCTAGTTTTCCTCTGACCTTCACATGCATGGCTCAGCACTTGTGCATGCACACACATATGCATGCATGCATGCACACACATATGCATTCATGCATGTACACACACACATTAAATAAANAAATAAATAATGAAATAAAATGTTTTAAATGGTACACAGCAGTCTCAAGTGTGTCTTCAGGTGCCCTGTGGTCAACCTCTCCCTTTTCTTTTTCCTTTTCTTTGAAATGAAGTTTTTACTATGTAGACCAGTAGGCTGGCCTTAAACTTACAGAGATTCTCTTACCTCTGCTTCCTGAGTGCTGGGATTAAAAGAATGCACTATTGGATCTGGTCCTTTTGGTCAAATTTTCCTTCAGCCCTNCTGAAGTCATTAAGAGATTAATGACTTGTTTCCTGTCACAACTGACTAAAGCAAAATGTTTAGAATCTTTAATAAACTAATCACAGAGCATATAATTTACTATGTAGCTTCTTTTGCTCAATTTTTTGAACCTATGTGTATTGTTGCATGCAGTGATGCTTCATTTCTTTCTACTCTTTTCATTTCTTTCTACTCTGGGGGCATTCCATTACATATGCACCATATTATTTTTCTATTCACCTAGTGCTGCACTTTTGTGATATAACTATTATAAATATTCCCACACTAGGGTGTGTACAGAAATACATTTGTATTTCTCTTTGTTAAGTACCCAGATAGAATAACTAGTTCATATGTAGATGTATGTTTAAGTTTATGATAATCTGGCAATCATTTTTCTGAAGCGGCTATACCANGTAACATATCCCTAGTGGTGTGTGACTATTCCAGTAGTCCTTATCCTTACCAGTGTTTGGTCACTGTTCATCTTTTTAATTTGAGACATTCTACTGTGTGTCCCAGTATCTCACTATGATTTTTCTTTGAAGGCAGGTTAACCTTGACAAACACTGTACATGGGAACCCAGGGGCCACACTGGCNGGGGACTCAGGAGCACTCCCTACAAGGCAACCCACACCCACTGCACCTTCCTAAGATCCAGAGAGCAAAAGAGGCCAAGGAGTGGAACATGCACCCAACAAAAACCAGACCAGATATCAACACCTAGAATCACCTCAGTCATTCTTACCCCAGATGCCAAGACACCAGCTCAAAAATGCAATAATTAACAGTCAAGGCAATCTGCTTCCACCAGAACCCAGTAGTCCTACTACAGTAGGCCCAGAGAAGTGGAGTATAGCTGAAACAAAAGACAAGGGCTTCAAGGTATGTTCAAGAACATTAATATGTTNCAGGACCTTAAACAGGATATGAATGAATAATCCCTTTAATAAAGTCTGTGAAAATACAAACAGTGGAATGGAATAATGAAAACAGCTCAAGACATGAAAGTAGAAGTAGAGTTATTAAAGAAAACCCAATGAGATAAAGCTGGAAATGAAAAAGTTAGGAAGCCAAACAAAAACCTCAGAGATAAACCTCACCAACAGAATACAAGACGTGGAAG
>LZPO01007947.1:819462-832863 GCA_001675575.1 Neotoma lepida
CAGGAGGAGGGAGGAGAGGGGGTTCTGTGGTTGGTATGTAAAATAAACAGAAAATCTTTTAATAAAAAAAAGAAAATTCATAAAAAAATACAAAAAATTAAATGTTTAAAAAAAAAGGTGTGGGAGGAGAAGAGGGGAAACCATGATCAGAATATATTGTGTAAAAAAAGATTTATTTTCAATAAAAAAAATCAACCTAACCTTTATTTGTTTATTTTATTTATTTATTTTTATGTGAATGGGTGTTTTGACTGCATGCATTTCTGTGCATCATGTGTGTGCCTGGTACCCTTGGAGGCCAGAAGAGGACATAGGAATGCTGAGACTAGAGTTACAGACAGTTGTGAACCATCATATAGGTGTTGAGAATTGAACCCGGGTCCTCTGGAAGAGCAGCTGGTGCTCTTAACCACTGAGCCATCTCTCCAGCCCCCTCACTTGGGTTTTGACTTGCATTTCTCCAGTGACTAATGATTTTGAGCACCTTTTACTATACTTATTGGACATTGTATATCTTTTGTAAAATGATTCTTCAAAGTGCTCATCAAGGAGATACATCTTTTTTATCTTATTTTTAATTTTTAAATTTTTGAGATCATAGCCCTGACTGTCCTGGAACTGACTATACAGACCAAGCTGGTCTTGAACTCACAGAGATTCTCTTGCCTCTGCTTCTAGAGTGCCGTGTGGTCCCAGCAGCCTGGTCAGAACAACCCAGCAGCCACCCAGTCACACATCTAGGGCTTTGATGGGGCACTCCCCAACATCTACCCAACCTATGACCTGCTGGAACTCCTGAAGGAGTTGGTTCTCTGGAACCATAGCCACAGGATCTCCGTGACTCAGGACAACTACAGGATATCTGAGAGGAGTTTCGGTGAGGGTCCAGTACTGATGATGTACCAGAAGCCTGAGGCCTTGAACCTGACCAACAACACATTAAACAATGAACATTCGCAAGTAAGGCTGTGTGGACCAAAGAGTAAACTGCATGATACACAGCAGCTCTCAGTGTCACCAAGACGAGGGAAGAGATGATGGAGAGGCGGGAAAGATGGAGGAGTGAAGTGTTTCTATCTTTTCTTTTTCTTGTTTGCTTTTTGTTTGGTTTGGTTTGTTTTTTAATTAGTATTTTTATTTTTTATCTTATTTTTTATTATTTCTGTTTTAGTTTCCCTTTAGGGCATACACTATAAGGGTGAAAGGCAGATGCAGAGGGACTGGAAAATGAGTGGAATTGGGGTACATGATGTGAAATTCCCAAAGAATCAGTAAAAAAAAATATATATATATATACCACTGTGCTTTTTCTTTCTTTCTTTCTTTTTTTTTTTCAGAGAAATCTTATAGGTGGTGGACTAGCACGAATTCTTTAGAAGCGACACACAGCCAGGCATAGAGGTGCTCACCTTTAAAGTAAGTTTGAGGCCAGCCTGGTGAGTTCCAGGACAGCCAGAGTTGTGGCTGTGAGACCCTGGCTCAAAGAAAGGAAGAAGGAGAAGAAGGAAAAGGGAGGAGAAGGAGGAGAAGGAGGAGAAGGAGGAGGAGAAACACACACAATGAGATTACACTCCACATTTGTGTGAATAGCTACTTTTAAAAAATGAAAAAAAAATTCAGTAACAAGTGAAAAACGGGGGGGGGCGGGGAATGAGGATGGGAGAACATGTTAAAAGTACATTGTATACTTGCATGAAAATGTCCCTGGATAATAAAAAAAGAGGAATATAGTATATCAAATGCTGGTGAAGTACGAAGCAATTAGAGTCCTGCTATAGTGCCAATGTGAGGTGCAAAATGGTACAACAATTTTGGAAACAATTTGATAATTTCTATTACAGTTAAACATACACAAAGTGACACAACTTCACTNCAAAGTCATTTAAAAGTATTGCTTTATTTGTACATACATGTGACTGGCTACATAAGTTTATGGGTACCACATACGTCCAAGAGTCTGTAGGAGCCAGAAGAGGGTATTGGATTCCTTGGAGCTGACTTAAGAAAGTGACAGGAGTGGGTTTAGCCTTCCCTTGGCAGCTTCAGTAGCCAACACTTCCCAGTGCTGTGCAAGCCAGCGTTCAGAGAGGAGGCTTTCAGGTCAGGTCTGGCTTGAATCCTCCCAGTCCTGTGTCCAAAGTACATGGTGTCTTCAGTGGAGTGCACCTTTCTTAAGCATTTGAAGNTATTTGGATGGTGAAGATGCAAACAATAATTCAGAAGGTTCAAATTTAGTAAAGCCTGTTTTTTTTGGGGGGGGGGAGTTATTTTAACCCTCAAAAGGTTATTGGTGGCTGGGTGTGGTAGTCTGCTTGTATCCTAGCACCTGAGAAGCTGGGNTAAGATGATTGCAGGTTCAAGACCAGTCTTTAAAAATGAGTGTCATGATGTGTGTGTGTGTGTGTGTGTGTGTGTGTGTGTGTGTATACATTTAGAGCCTGTGTAAGAGGATCTGAGCTTTGCTTGTTTGTTTGTTTTTGTGTTTTTGAGACAGGGTTTCTCTGCATATCTCTAGCTGTCTTGGAACTCTCTTTGTAGACCAGGCTGGCCTCGAACTCACAGAGATCTGCCTGCCTCTGCCTCCCTGAGTGCTGGGATTAAAGGCATGTGTCACCACTGCCCAGCTAGATCTGGGCTTTCTAATACCTAGCCTAAAGACAAAGCACTTTATCAACGTGCTGTCCTAGACTGACTTACTTAGAGTGCAGAGTGGCATTCAAAAGATGTCTCCTGCAGCCCAGGGTGGCTTCAAACTTGAAAGAAGATGAACTNGAGCTCCTGATCCTCCTGCCTCCACTTCCATAATGCTTGGAATACAGGTGTGCACCACCACACTCNGCNGGAATGTGTGTTTTCATGCATTCCTTGGGATACACTAATGCATACTAAAGTTGGGGAGATGCGCAGTTTGGAATTAATAGTGTGGATCCCATGTAATTCTTTTTTGATATACTTATAATTTATTTATATGTGTGGCTTTTACTATAGATTCTTCCCATTGAAGTGTTGATAGTATTCCCACCAAGCCATCCCCAAAAAGTTTCCATTTTATGATATCCTAGAAAATTCTTCCTGATATCATAAGTTCATTTCAGCTGCTTGTGGCTTGATTGTGGGTTGTAACCCTTCACTGTGGTCACTAGCCAGAAGTCCTGGACACCAGCCACAGGAAGGAGGCTGCTGTCTACCCACAACTTTCAGCCTAGACTTTATTCTCATGCAAGACTCTACACACAGATCAAGTGCTATCAGCAGGTTGGTGTAATTAAGAGAAAATAACTCCCCCAAGTTAAACTCAGTATAAAAGAGTGGCTCAGATGTACATCCCTGTCTCTTGCCTGCTCGTCTGACTCATGCTCCTCCATTTGAACATGGCAGCTTCTTCTTACCTTCCTACCCACACGAACTGGTTTTACCCCAGGACTCACTATTGTCACCCTAGAACTCTGTGGCTTACCAGTAAAGTGTATTCTTCCTTGGGTGTTCTGCATGTCAGCCTGGTCTATGTTCCACAACAATGTGGATTTATGTCTACTTGCTCATCTCTCATCCTCAAAAGAGTGGGCTTCCTCCAGCATGTTCTTCTCACAACAACAGACATGTGACGGGGCATTCCTGTCACATATGCATAGCCACTCAGGCAAAGTTCAAATCTCTGCTTTTTGATTACATCATAGCAGCCAATTAAGCATCTCACACAGTCCTAGCTATAAGGAAGAGAGCACCTTCCACACACCACAATGCCTCATTGCTGCATGATGCACACTTTTACAATGAGCATTATTGCAGCCAGGGAGAGGATTGTGACACTCATCCTATTCATGAGTAGTTACGCCCCTCACTCCAGACTACTGGTTGTAACCTCTAGTCAGTCAAGAAAGCAAGAATTCCAACAGTTAGCAAACGTTTGAGACCTCTCTTCCTTCCCAGCTACAAACCTACAATTTTCTAGGCACCCCACCAGAAAACCCATTAACTGGAAAAAGCCATGTCCTAAACCCTTTGTCCAACACTAGCAGTTCCTAGTTCCATGTTATCAGCCTGTTATCTCATCCGAGGCACCTCTGGTACCGCCCTATAATCTCAGTTATGGAGGAGGGGAACAAAGGTAGAGGAACATGTGACATGTCCCTCAGTGACCCATTGAGGTATGACATCTCAGAAAACTCGAGGAATCCTATGTGCAGTCACCATGAGGACACTTAAAACACAACTCTTCATTGAGAAGCCCCGCTCATTTCCTTGTATGCTCTAATTATTTTCCCNAGCACCTCTTTTGCTGTTTTTCATAAAACCCCAACTCTGCTCACACTGGCTAGTTCCAAAGTTCTTTTCTGTGTTGAAGTCATGAATCCTGTGTTTGCTCGAGTTGAGGTCTGGAAAAGATTAGGGAGCTACTCACTGAGGGTGACAGTGTAGAACTGTCTCTGTCTCTCACCACTAACAACAGAAGAATAACTCAACTGTCAACTCCAGTTAAGTCCTGGGCCAAACTCTACTACCCTCTCAAGATGCTCTTTAGACTGGAGATTTGTAGGTCTGTATGTATAAACCCAGCAGCAAATGCCAGCATACGTACCCACAAGTACTCATGCCTGCTTGTACAGGCTCTGCTGCAAGATTCAAAGTTCAGACTCTTCAGATTTTCTTTTTTTTTTTAAATAATTTATTTGTTTTGTTTATATGTATGAGTGTTTTGCCTACAGGTATACATGTGTATATGGTGCCCATAGAAGCTAGCAGAGGGTGTCAGATCCCCTGGAACTGGAGTTGGAGACAGTTGTGAGAAGCCATGTGAGTGCCGGGAACTGAACCCAGGTCCTCTAAAAGAGCGCTTAACCCCGGGGCCATCTCTCTAGACCCTAGTCTCTGAGGTTTTTTAGAGTCTAAATTCTTCCACAGAAAGGGTGATTTCTCTGCCTGATTTGTAGCATAGCATCCTATCTCGTGGTGCCAGAGCTTCACATTGTGCTGATAGAGTTTCTTTTGTTTAACTTTCCTTGTAACCAAACCCGAGTGATTCTAAGATGACTAAAACTGCAGCCTAGACAACACTAATTGGACTCAGTGGTTTTAAAAAAAATTGGAGGATATGAAGCGAAGAGGGAGACATGGAGGTTAATATAATCAAAATACATTGTATATGTATGTGTTTGAAATTCAGAATAAATAATAATAATAATAATAATAATAATAATAATAATAATAATAAAAATAAAACCACACACAGCAGCAACAACGAAAATACAGCCAGGTGCTGGGTCTCTGGACCTTGAAACATCACAAATACTGAAATGTGCACAGCTCTGAGGATGTTCCTAGAAAATTGCCCCGATCTTCATCGCTTTCATTTTTCATCTGAAGAGGTGAAGGGTTAATTCATTCCTTTAGAAGAAATGGAGGTAATGTGGAGGAGAGTAACATTCCTGGAATTGCCAAGTGACTTGCTGTGTGTTCAGGGACAATCTGCCTCTCCTCTTTGGCCCTCATAGTGTATTGCTGGTGTCTTACTAGACGTACTTTCTGATCTCTTACATTAGGATTCTGAGAGTCCACTTTCACCAGGTATATGCTCAGGTCACTTCTTCCAAGCTGTCTCAGTGATGTTCTTCTCTTCTATATTTCTACAATGTTACTCCTCTTTTCTTTATAGGGAAGGTTTATCCAGTTTTATTATCAGAAAATCAAAATAACTAGGTGGTAATAAGCAGCACAGGAGCTCAGTTATTAAGAGTGCTTGCTGCTCTTGCAGAGAACCTGGGTTTAGTTCTTAGCACCTATATTGGGCAGTTTACAGGTACTTCATAACTCCAGCTGCAGGAAATCCAATGCCCCCTTCCGTCTCAGGGGCACCTGGCCATATGTGGCACACAGACAGAGACACACACATAATTTTTTTAATTCTAAAAAAAGTTAAGTAACATAAATGCTAATTATCACTTTATATGCCAAATACTGAATAGATACAGTATTTCTCACACAAAGATCATCAGTATGGTCAGTGTTAATATTCTATAAGAATGGAATGAGATGATTAGGGCTTTGCTGTTTTCATTTATATGATAACCTTTTAATGTATCATAGGATCATCTAGATAACTTTTTTTTTTTTTTTTTGTGTCTATAGGATTGACAATGAAGTAAAGCTACTTGAATTGTCAGAGGCAATTTAGGAAAAAGAGAGCTATGTTCTTTCACTAAAAGATTAATTCCTTCTAAATAAGTACCAAAATGCTGGCAACCTCCAAGAGCAAGCGCTCCACAGTGCTTCAAAACAAGACAAAAATGCTGAGAGCATCAGATCCTCTCACAGCATGTGGATCTGTAAGCGAGCCAGGCGGAAAACAGCCCACAATCTCAGCTGACAGCATTGTGTGTGCTCTCAGCATAGCGCTGGAGTTCATTAACTTTTCACCCATTGGGCATCTGCTTCCAGTTCCGACAGAGTAGCTGGCTCTAGAGCAAATCTCTCACTAACTTTCTCCATCGATTACATTAAAACAGCAGCAGCAACAGCTGTTTGAAGGCATCAGGCAAGAACCAAGGCATCCAGGACTTGACGGGCTGAAAATGAAGAAAGAGAAAGCCATTTCATCAAGGTAACTGTCTCCACTATGTTCCTCCTCTGGACACCTGCTGAATTAATTATAAGGGAGAATCTCAGGGCACCAGAAACTTGTAGTTCAGAGAAATTTTTAGAGTCTCAAGAGGCAACAGAAACAGAAGGTTGAGTTGAGGGCTAGCCTGGGAGCCGGGATTGATAGGGCTAAGAGAGCAGCAAAATGATAAACACTGAGAACCGAGGCTGATGGTGCGCCCTCTGACTAAGCCTATCAAAGTGTTTGCTGATTCCAAGGCCAGCAAGTAAGAGATCAAAACTCTAAGAAGATGGAGGCAAGAAAAACACTTAAAACACACTAAATCTCATTGTACTGAGGAGTTCAAAGTGCAGGTCAGGTCCAGGATTACAGCTCTGATGCGTACCACCAGGCTTTGCTGAGACAGACCTCTGGTGGACTTCAGATAGCAATAAGGGCAAGGGGGGAATAAATTGGCCTCAGAGAACCAAATTCCCTAATTGGATCAGGAAAACAAACAAACAAACATCTTCTAGAAAAAGAAACATCACACAGATGTTCACAACTTACATAAACTGTTGCTAAAATATGAACCAAAATTGTCACATTGATCATAGTGATAACAGAACCAGTAACAGAAAATCAAAAGAAAACAAAAAACCAAAAATGACAGAAATACTAAACTCAGCTCCCTTAGGATGTGAAATTGTGCAGATACTTTGGAAAACACTTTGGTTATTTCTCAAAAATGTTAAATATAGAGTTATCACATAATCCAGTAATTCTTTTGCTATGTACATACTCCAGAGATATAAATATTTATCTACACAAATAGTCACAATAATATTATTTTGATTTTCTGTGGTTTCTCTTGTTGTTGATTTATAGTTTTTATTCCATAATAAACAAAAGATATTAAGTTATTTTAAATTTTCTCACATTCATTATGACTTGTTTTGTGTCCTAAAATGTCATCTACTTTAGAGAAACCTATGCGCTACTGAGAAGAATGTATGTTCTGTTGAGCGGATTTGATCTATAATGTCATGTAACCTTGATATTTCTTTGTGGATTTTTGTCTGGATGACCCGTCTATTGATGCAACTGGGATATTGAAGTTACTTACTATTATTGTGTTGAGGTCAGTATGTGTATTTATTTCCAGTGTACTTACTCTGTGAAACTGGTAGTGTAGATGCTTGGCTCATGTGTTTACTATTATAATATATTCTTGATGGATTGGCCCCTTAATCAATGTTTATCAACTTTCCTCCTCTTGGCTGACTAATTTTGGCCTGATGCCCATCTTGTCAGACATGAGTGCAGCTGCATCTGCTTACCCCTCATTCCATTTGCTTGGACTGTCTGCTTCTGTCCTTTCACCTTGAAGACTATGTGCATCTCTGCTATTGATGTGTGTTTCTTACAGGCAATCGAAAAAAAAAAAAGGGCTCTTTTTACCTAGACAGTGACAGCGTATGCCTTTAATCCCAGCTCTTGGGAAGCAGAGGCAGGAAGATCTCTGTGAGTTCGAGGCCAGCCTGGTCTACAGAACTAGTTCTAGGACAGTCAAGGCTACACAAAGAAACCTGTCTTGAAAAAAAAAAAAAGAAAGAAAGAAAGAAAAAACAAAGAACAAAACAAAAAGCTTGGTTTAAAATCCAATCCACCATGAATTTTTGTTGGAGAACTGAGACCATTAATGTTCAGAGCTGTTATGGGAAGGTGTCTATTAGTTCCAGCATTCTGCTGTTTCTGTAATGTTTCTCACTCTCCTGTTCCTCATTTGCTTATTTACTGTTCTGGTGAGTCCATTCTTTCTTTTGGCCTTGTGGATGGGCTTATCTTTTTCCTTAGCGTGTAGGATTCCTTCAAGTGCCTTCTGTAGTGCTGGCTTAGGGGGTCACAAAGTCCATCAGTTTGTATTTATCATGGGAAGTTTTTATTTCTTCTTCAATTATAAAGGTAGCTCTTCTGGATATAGGAATCTGGATTGGCAGTTATTGTCTTTTAGAGGTTGAAATACACTATTCCTACCATTCCTTGCTCTCCTGGATTTTACAATGTTTTGTTTTTGTTTTTGTTTGTTTGTTTTCTTAGAAATCTGCTGCTTTTCTTCTAGGTTTGCCTTTTATATGTGACTTGATGCTCTCAAAGTTTTCAACATTCTTTATTTTATATGTTTACTATTTTAANTATAGTGTGACATGGGGATATTCTTTTTTGGTTTTTATCTATTTTAGTGTTCTACATTCCTCCTATGTTTGGATAGCCGTCTTTCCCTACACTCAGAAAATTTTATTGAAATTATTTTCTATGCCTTTAGCTTATATTTCTCATTCTTCTACGCCAATGGCTCATAAAATGAGTCCCATAGAACCAGGGAGTGGTGGTGCATGCCTTTAATCCCAGCACTTGGGAGGCAGAGGAAGGTGGATCTCTGTGAGTTCGAGGCCAGCCTGGTCTATAAATCAAGTTCTGGGACAGCCAGGGCTACACAGAGAAACCCTGTCTAGAAAACCAAAACCAAAACAAAATAAANCAAAAATCCAAAAACATATTAAAAAAAAACTCCTGGAACAGGAGTTACATGTGGTTGTGAGCTGCCTGATGTGGGTGTTGGGTACCATGCCAGTGTCCTCTGGAAGAACAGCA
Organism: Neotoma lepida; assembly: GCA_001675575.1. Lineage (NCBI taxonomy): Eukaryota > Metazoa > Chordata > Mammalia > Rodentia > Cricetidae > Neotoma > Neotoma lepida. The sequence goes on from LZPO01007947.1 coordinate 828,695, forward strand.
AGCACTCTTAACCAGTCACCCACTTTCCCAGTCACTGTTCACATGGTCTTATTACTTTGTATCTGTCATTGTCTACCTGTACTTCTCTCGAGCCATTCTGTTGGTAAGGTTTTCCACTGAGTTTAGTTTATTTTTATTTCAACTTTTTTTTGTGACTTACTGAGGTTTTTGTTTTAAAGTCTGATTTTTTTCATTATTTCTCATCTCATTTTTGAAATTCTCTTTCATATCCTATGCTGGTTTCCTCATCTCACTTAGATCTTTATTTATAATAGCTTTGAATTCATTCAGGACTTAATTCATTTCCCTTTTGTTCTTTTCTTTTTGGCGGGGAGGAGTTTGGTTTTTGAGACAGGGTTTCTCTGTGTAGCCCTGGCTGTCCTGGAACTTGCTTTGCAAACCAGGCTGGGCTTCAACTCTCAGGGTACCGCCTACCTCTGCCTTCTAAGTGCTGGAATTAAAGACATGTGCCACCATGGCCTGCCTAATTCGTTTCCTTATTGTGCTGAAAATTCTTATAATCTTTCTTTTTCAATTTTTGGGATTTTACCTAATTCAATCTCATTGAATGGAGCTGCTAATTTTTGGAGGAATCATGTTGCTTTAAATCTCAGTTCTCTTGCATTTCTGCAGTGAGACATGCACATCTGGCTGTGTGGTTTTGGTTGACATTTTTTTTGATCACCTGCATTCTCTCAGTTGAAGTATTTACACTGTTCAAGTGGGATTAGGTTGAGGTAGGATTGAGGTATAAATCTTCCTTACTGGACTAAAGATGTAGCTAGCTCAGTGGCTAAGCCCACAGACCATGTGCTCAGGCTTCAGGCACACTCTCCTGCACCACTCCAAGAACAGAAAAGCTAGCTTCAAAAGCAACCATAGCTAATGGATAGGCCTACTATGAAAATACAGTAATAAAGCTTGGCATGGTGGCACATGCCTTTAATCCCAGCACCCAGGAGGCAGAGGAAGGCAGATCTCTGGGTTCAAAGTCAGCCTGATCTACATAGTGAGTTCCAGGACTATGTAGAAAGACCTCATCTCAAAACAAAAAATGTATTTGCCGCTAAGTGTAGAAATTAGAAAAAACATCTGAGAAGGCTAGCCATATCACCAGGGAAAAAATAGATAAGGGAAAACGTAAGCAGAAAGGAAGGAACAGTAAAGCGAGAGGAGACGAGGCAGCTCCCGTCAGAGAGAAAGAAGTAAAGAAATGTAATCACACAAACTAAGACAAGTCCAACACTCAAGAGGCCACCAGAGAGATTCCCAGGCCCAGCTCCAACCTTTGGGAGAAGGGCATCATAAAGAGAAATGGGGGTGGGGAGAGAGAGACAGACAGAGAGACAGAGAGAGAGACAGAGAGACAGACAGAGAGACAGAGAGAGGCTCAGGACAAAATAGTCCACAACATTAAATCAGATATTGAACAGTGTCTGTCTATGCTGGCACTTACCTGAGCACAGGTGCAGATCCTGTTTCTGTGTCATCTTCCTTTTCTTCTCTTTCTATTTGTGTTGGTGGCTTCTGACCAGAGCAAAACCTTTGTGGTATTTCATTTCCGGTGTTGACCTTTGGTTGTTTGCTCAGCAACCATAGGGTATTGTTTGTGTGCTGGGCCTTAGGAAGTGTAACTGGAGATGTCTTTAAGTCTCTGGGTACTAGGAAGGACTGCCAGGAAGCTCTCCACTGACCTACCATAGACACCAGCAGCATCTTTAAACACTTGGTACTGCCCTTTCCTCTTCCAAGGAACTAGTAAGTCTAGATCAGTCTCTAGTTCAGCCAGATAGTCTGTGTGCCAGTGAATAGTCCCTTGACACATGCCCCGTCACAACGTAGTCAAAGGAGGCANCTTTGCCTCTAGAGCCACCTAGGCAATTACTCAGCAATGGTCTTTTAAAAACAGCTTCTGGAGGTTGCTCTGGTCGGAGGCTGGGAGGAGATGATTTCCTGATATGTATATATTCTGTGTGGACCGAAAGAGTACTGTCTGGATGGGCTGCAAATCCACTCAGTGATATGTCCAGTGTCGGGGGTATGTTTTGAATCTCTGTTTTGTTTTTTGTTTTGCTTTTGGTCTCTGCCAGCATATTCAGCTGCCATGGGCTTTCTGAGTCTGTCTGTCTGTCTCTCTCTCCTCCCTCCTTCTCTTCCTCTCTCCCTCTCTTTGTTCCCTGCCCCCACCCCACTTTGCTCTGCTCTGTAAATCTGGTACTGAAAGTAGAGTGCAAATGTTTAGGCTTTCTATCTTAAGCTTGCACTCACTCTGCATGAGGAGGTGAGCCCTCTCCGAAGGACTCTGGACTGTTTTTGTCTACTTTTTAAAGTTCCCTTTCTTTCTTTGCTACAAACACTAGTGTGTTCCCACAGTCCCCTAGCTCATAACATAGTTTCTCTCAGTTTGCTCCTCAGAGATTCTAGCAGGCAGTGCTTGGGTGTCATCTGCCAACTTCAGGTCTCCCTTTCCTGCATGTGCTNGCCCATGTGTAAAGCCAGAACCTTGAGCTTGTTGGGCAGATAGAGTCTCTGCCACTGAACTGCAACCCTAGCTCTTGTTTCATACATTTATTCTTTAACAATATTTACATACATGCTTACAGTGCAGCTGACNGGTTAAGAACTAGGATTTCAACTCAGAAAATGTTCTCATCCTTGGGGACATATAATAGAGACATTGGTACTTGAAAGAATACTCCACCTGTATTTCTTTTAGTATTCTGTGTCCCTCATATAATGTTTGTGAAAAGATATGTTGAAGAAAAGTTAGNATGCAAAGGAACATCCCAACAGGAGGATCTTTCAAGGTTTCTAATGTTCAAGTAACTTGTCAATAACCTGGAGGGTGGAAGTCAGCTCCTCTAAAGANCAGGGCCTTAGATCCACTTGTTTCTGCATTCTTTGCAGAGTGCTGACTCTCAGCATAACACTCTTTCAGTATTTNCAGGCAAGTTCAGGNTAGCACCAGATACAAGGGAGTCATTACATGTTTGATCTCAACTTGGCAAAAGGCAGAAGGCTTTCTGTGGGTTTCCTTTACCTTCAGCATCCTTTCTTAACTCATTCTAACTTTCTACACTGAACCCACATTACCCATATATTTTTAGGGTAAAAGTAAAGTGGAACCCTCCTGGCATCTTTCTAGAAGGCTTCCATATAGCCCCGCTCATCTTTAGCAAGCACTTACCATAAGGCATTGACTCACCTGTTTAATTACCTGCTTCCTCTAAGGCTGTGATTTCCTTAAGGCAGGTGCTGTGCCTTCATAACTGGGTCCCTAGGGCCTGCCTTGCAGGANGCCAAAGAGCTTTGATCTGTTCCTCTCCCCTGTGAGTTTTCTGCNACTAATACTCTTCCACTCAGTCAGCAGCTAACCCCATAATATCACATCCATTCTCANAGAACCAAAGAAGGCTTCTTCCCTGCAATCAACTGGCATGCCTTACTAAGCCATGCACAATGCTGTGAAACAATATGAGAAAAGAAGGGCTCCCCCAAGATATGGTTGGCACATCCGACTCAGGAAGGCTGGTGGCCAAGGTGGTTGTTGAAGTGTTTCATTCAGGTGAGAGCTGTAGTCTTCTGGAACAGCAAGTAAAGTGGGGAGAGGNCAGAACTGGATGCAAGGCTTGAAAGCAGAGCATAAACTGGAGANGAAAAGCAAGGAAGGTAGGAATCTAAGCTATGACAGTGGAGTGGAGACAGAGCATTACATAGGATAGAACGTAAAACGCAACCTCCTATATGTGCAGAAAGGAAGGAGGGGGGAATATGAAATTGGCCTGAAGAAAGTATTTTTGAGAAAATAATTCAAACTTTTAGAATTTTATTAATGTACAGGTGAGTTTACCCAATGTCCCATTCAGTGTCAGCCCTGATGAACTCGTGGAGGCAGAAATGAATCCTCTTTAGTCTTTTATGGGNTAAGATTCAGTCTTGGCTATACTTGGATTTTCAAGGGGGCTTTATAAAACACCANTGCCTGGACCCCACTCCTAGGGAGTCTGATNTAGTTAATTTCTTATGAATTCTTTCTGAGCCTCCTTACAAAAATTCAGCTAAGGCAAATATTTATGATTTTTTCCACAAATTTGTACAATGTTAAAACATCATTTTTAGTGCCATCCCCCTTTCAAAAATTAAGATTGATTGCTTTTTTTGTTTTTTTT
>LZPO01007947.1:865923-879302 GCA_001675575.1 Neotoma lepida
ATCACCTAATGTGCATTTGGTAGCAATGTCCTACTATACAACTGGGAGCACAAAACCTAATTATCATGTCACAAAACCTAATTATCAGCAGAGAGACAGCTTCAATAGGGATCTGTGTCAAAGGTCTCGTTTGAGATAGGTCAGGCATTCAGGCTTAGGGACAGCTTCCAGATAAGGTCAGTCCTCTGAGCCTAGAGACACTATCCAGGTAGGGAGGAAGTCCTGTTGGTAAGGGAGTCCTCCATTTTGCAGCGAGCCCAGAGAGCTGTCCAGATACGGTGGGCTACAACCTTAAGTGTAGGATACTCCAACATTTTTGTAGTCGTCTGTCTCTATTTTTACTATCTTAGCAGAATTTAGTTCCCTTTATCTTCCTCCTTTTCCACCNTCAAGGTTCTTCCAGCTCCATTGGAAGGTTATCAGTGGACATGGATAACTCTGATACAGGGTGAGCTTCTTGGGTGCTATGGGCAGCAGGAAATAGTTAATGCAGGTGTTGGTGCTGGGGAGTGTGAAGTTCCTTGGCCAGGTATGTCTAGAGAAGACTGANCACACAGGAGTTCTGGATGCGAATGAAACAGGTGAAGCAAGCTGCACGGACTAGATGGGCTACCCACACATCCATGCTGAGGATGCTTCAAGGCAGTTACGGCTATTGACACTTGAGTTGGGGAGAAACGGTTTGTGTCTGTCTGTCTGTCTTTATGTTTGTGCACCACAAAGACCTGAAAGTGGTCCAGCATCCTGTATCGGCATCCCTAGTCCCTGTCTACTGGAAGCCAATAGCATTTATCCAATTGTGACAATAAAAGGTGTCTCTACATATTGCCAAATGCCCCATGATGGGCAGAACCAAACCAAACCAAACCAAACCAAACCAAACCAAACCAAACCAAACCAAACCCAACCCCAAACATTTTAAGTTGATAACCACTGCTATGAAGATCTCAAAAGGCAAAACAAACAAACAAAAAACGGGTCTGCCTCCACCCAGTAAGAAATTGTCCTATATACACTGCTCCACCCTGCCCCTAGAACTATGTGGCCTTAGTCAAACAATAGGAAGATAAATACATTGCAATATGGTGCATCCCAATATTAAGCACACAACAGGTGGTAATGTTGACATAGCAGTGAATCATTTTGGTCACTGAGCACTGAGTAAGGCCCATACATTTCTATGGATTTAATGATCAGCATTGCTAGTAAATGGGAAACCTGCCCTTGTGAAAAAAGGAGGAAGCAACAGAGGCCACAGTTTGAAGNTCCAGGGACTATTTTGAGGGTGTGAGAATAGAGAAGCTACAGGAGCTTAAGCTGTTTCTTTTTTCAAATTAATTTCTATTTCTTTATTTGTGTGTGTGTGTGTGTATGTGTGTCTGCTATGGTGAGTGTGTAGGTCGGAGGACGACTTTCCAGAGTCAGTTCTCTGATTCTACTATGTGAGACCTGGGGGTCATGCTCAGGTGTCTGGGTTGTGGCAATTGCTTTTACTTTCTGAGCCATCTCAAGCTCCAGAGATATATTTGAGCCAGGATCACTGCAGTCGTTCAGGATTCTCAAGGTTGGTTTGTGGCCACGCACAGTATTCCCTGGAGATTACCTTCTAACCTCTCTCTCTCTCTCTCTCTCTCTCTCTCTCTCTCTCTCTCTCTTTCTTTCTTCTGGATAAAATGTTTCTCTGTGTAGTCCAGGCTGTCCTGGAATTCACTGTGTAGACCATGCTGGCCTCAAACTCCTGCCTCTGCCTCCTGATCAAAGGTGTGTGCCAACACCACTCAGTTTTTGCTTTGTTTTGGTTTTTGTTTTTCACCTTCCAAACTTTTATGCTTTGAACAAAACAAGTGGAGAAAGAAGAGGAGATGATGTGGGAAAGCACAAAGGGATAGTGTTCTTTTTCATTTTTCATGGAAGCCAAGGCAGGCTCACGATGGTGGCTGTGTGTCTCCCCAAGCGTGTCTTCATCTCAACAGTACACTCCACAGCATCTTAAACTGGTTCTCATGGGAGCCCTCAGGAAAGCAATGCCTATAGCCTCTGCAGACCCAAGCACCCCTCCTCCCTCTCACCAAAAGCAATGATTCAGTATGGTGTGTTCAACTTCCTGGGGTCCTTTATTCTTATTCTGAAGACTCTTTCCCAAGAGTTCCTTGGAATCTTAACTACNNCAGGTCCACTAGATTCCACAAAAGAAGGAAGAAGTCCTGGTCTGGTGGAGGGGAGGATTTAGTGGCCGTTAAGATTACAAAGTAGGCTAAGGCTGAGGATGTGACATAATGGTAGAGTGCTTGCCCAGGGTAGACAAGGCCCTGGAGTTGATTCCTAGCACTGGGGGAAAAAGAGAACAAACAACAAGGAAAGCATCATGCAACAACAACAACAACAACAAAACTACTTCACATTGTCGGCTGGGAATGGTGGCACACACCTATAGTCACAACACTTAGGAAGTGGAGGCAGGAGAACTACAAGTTTGAGGTGGACCTAAGCTATACAGTGAGAACTTTTGTTTTGGAATATTTGTTTACACTGTGTGGTAGTTTGAATGTNANTGGCCTCCATAATCTCATAGGGAGTGGCACTATTAGGAGGTGTGGCTTTGTTGGAATGGNTATGGCCTTGTTGGAGGAAGTGTCACTGTGGAGGTGGGCTTTGAGGTCTCTTTTGCTCAAGNTTCCTTCAGTGTGACTGTCAGTTGACTTCCTGTTGCCTGTAAGATGTAGCACTCTCAGCTCCTGCACCACATCTGCCTGCACACTGCCATGCTCCCTGTCATGATGATGGACTGGACCTCTGAAACTNTAATCAAGCCACTCCAATTAAATGTTTTCTTTATACAAGTTGCTGTGGTCATGGTGTCTCTTTCACAGCAATAAAATCCCTAACTAAAACACATTGTGAAGATATGTCTTTACCAAGGTACCTTCTGATTGGTTTAATAAAGAGCTGAATGGCCAATAGCTAGGTAGGAAGAGGTTAGGTGGGACTTCCAGGGACAGAGAGAACTCTGGGAAGAAGAAAGGCGGAGACACAAGGAGACATAGAACAAGCAGGATGTGCAGGAGGAGAGGAAACAGCCATGAGTCACGTGGCAGAACATAGATGAATATAAATGGGCTAATTTACNTTAGGAGAGCTAGTTAGAAACAAGCCTAAGCTAAGGCCGAGCTTTCATAATTAATAATAAGTGTCCGTGTCATTATTTGTGATTTAGAGGCCCAAAGAAATATTCAACTACAAACCTATTTCACAAAAGGGATCTTAGTTTGTTAGAACATGGAAGTGGTTCAGAATCCTGAAACTATGAATCCCAGTAAGTCACCTGGGAGGCACTCTCTTTTCTTATCTCCCCTGGTGTTGCAGTAGTAAGCCCCACCGATGTCGTCTTGCCACACTTAATTGTGTAGACTGAGCTGGCATCAGAGATAGTGGAGCACAGCTATGGCAGGTGCAGTAAGTAGAGTGCCAGTGATTAGCTAGCTTGGTGAGAGCTAAGGATCCTGATGTCAGAGGCTTGCACAGAACTGAACACTAGAGGGCACCACCTGATGTTACCACCACTTGCAGGTGTCAAATGGCAAAGGACAGAAAGTTACCAAAGGCCAGACTCCCAGAGTTTCTTTTCTACCCACAATTTCTAAATGCGGACAGTGAGAGGACTGTAGCTGGGTGACTGGGGACGGTGATGGTTGATTTTCCATTGTCAACTTGATGTGTCTGATGACTCAGTGTATCCATGAAGATGTTTCCAGAGTTGAACTGAGACCCACCCTGAATGTGGGTGGCACCATTCATGTTCCAGATAAGTTTAACTGAAGACCCACTCTGAATGTATTGGTGTCCCAGAATGGATAAAAAGGGAAAAAAGAGGAAACTGCTGAGCTCTGGTATTCTTTCTCTGCTTTGCAGTCTGTGCTTTGGACCAAACAGCTGTGCCATGGCTTCCCTGCCATGATGGACCTTATCCTCTCAGCCTGTGAGCTAACATAAATCCTTTCTTCCTTAGGCTGTTTCTGTCACAAAAACAAGTAATGTAACCACTATAGAAAATCAATAATATGATATGGTTATTGCTTTGACTGCTTGACTGTGTGATTCCTAGAACCAGTTTGCAACAAGGATGTGGAAGAGTTTGGAGCTGTGAACAAGAGAAGGCCTAGAATGCAGAGAGTAGAGCTTAATGGGTCATTCTAGGAAGAAACTGGAAGACCAGAACCCAGAGAGAAATTTGGATAGTCAAGGCCTGGCTCAGGAGATTTTCATGGGAATCTTAAGAACTCTACTGGGAATTGTGTTAGAGGTCATTCACATTGCATTCTGGGGAATGGCATCCCGCCCATTTCCCAAGGAGATGAGTGAGGCTGAATTAAATGAGAATAGACTAAGTTGTTTGGCAGGGGGAATTTTTACAGCCTAACATCAGGATGCGGCATGGTAACTGCTCTTTGTCAGATCTCTAGTGACCCCCAGTAGAAATACATGAAGAAAGAAAGGACTGTGGTTAAAGTAGCAGACCAGGCAAGCTGGGGAAAGCAACTGCAATTATCAAAAAGATTGGCACCATTAAAGAGAAAGCTTATGCCTTATACTGGGGCAATAGAAATGGTACTCTGAGGGCATGGTCTTATCCTTGGAAAGCTTCATACTGTAAAAATGCAAATTCCTTTAAAAGGAGAGAGTGAGCCCAGAACACAACTGTTGCAGGATATTTGGTCACAGTGTGAACTCTGGGATTGTGTTATTTACTTGAGAAACCTGTTTCTAGTTGTGGTGTGGCTCAGCCCTAGCACACACCTTATTCTAAGAGCTTTCTGCTTGAATATTGTGAACAGGATTAAATAAAGTCAACAATAGGTCAAGAGGCAGAGCAAGCAACCAGTTGACAGGAAGTGAACATAGGATTATTAAGAAAAAAACCATAGAGAGTAAGAGGGAATTAGGAGGACAGATAGAGAGACACACGGGAGGTAGAAGGAAGGGACATTGAGTCTGAGGAGGTTGGCTTGGCACAGAGCGGGGGCTTCTGGGATGTTGGCAGAGGAAGGTCAGCTAGATGCTCTCTGCTTCTCTGAGTTAGCAGGCTTTGACCCCAATATCTGGCTCCTGAGTCTTTATTGGTAAAATCGAACGATTAAGATTTTGTTAAAAACATGTAACAGAAGGTATTCTGTGCTTGAAAGCAACTACTAGAAGAAGTTCAGCTACTAAGACACACAGGGGCCTCTACACGACTGGTACAAGCCAGGAGAACTTGACAGCGTTATTTATGTGGCTTTGTAGGCATGACAAATTAAAGTTATGGTGTCATGAGACTTACCTTGAGTGAAGTCATTGATGTCAGACAATATATAGCATGGCTGGATTCCATGCAAGGGGTCCTGAAAGACTCTTTTGTATAGTCTGGACAATGATCTATGGTAGCTGTGCTTTTGGTTTCAAATAAGTACATTTATTAAGTATACAGCAAGAAACATAAAAGAATTGATACCAAGTAGTGCATATAGAGAAGCAGCAGACAGCAAACTGTAATCAAATTGGGCACTCACAACACACTGCAGAGATGGCTGGGGTCAGAGAATCATTAGACTGGGGCTTACAGCACCCAGCAGAAACAGGCTGGGGAAATGCTGNGGAAGCAGTTAGCTGGAGATTCCAACTCTCCCATGGATTCTATTCCCATTGCAGGCATTTTATATCAAGAGGTAAACAAAAGTCAACTCTGTTTGACATGGTTCACTTTCTAGCTGTTCCCAAGGGCACAAGGTTTTTTAAAACCCTTAGCAATATGCTCTTTTCCATTCTCCTGTCACAGAATCAGGGGGGCAGTTTGACCGAGGTCAGGGAACTTTGGAGGACACTTGAGATAAACGTGCTTCTCAGATCAATGGTGACAGCAAGGAGATCAGAGAGAGCCTCCTTGTTCTCTAAGTCCATTTTAACAAGCTTAAAGTANGTGGTACTTCACACAGTCCTGTGAAGGCTACTGAATGAAGCTATGAAGGTAAGACTAAGTTGCAATAGACACCCCAGTATGTTGGAAATGCAAAGACTTGGATGCCCACCAAAGAAAGCTGCAGGCATGAAGTGGAGCTGGCCCAAGAGAGAAACTATGTGTGCTTTAGGTGGCAGAACTAGAGGGTCAGGGCTACCCAAGGATGTTGGAGTCAGGATGATGCCAATGAGAGCTCCAGATGCAGAATATGGGGCTACAATATTTGGTGTTTGCCCTGCTCGGTTTTCATCTTGGTTTGGTTTGATTTTTCCTTGCTATGTCCTCATTCCTCCCCTTTGGGATGGGAATGCTTATTTTGTGCATGGAGGTCTGTAACTCATTTTTTTCACCACCAGGGATTGAACCTAGAACCCCATGCATGCTGCTCAAGTGCTCAATCACTTGTAGTGGTTGCAACTTAAAAAAAAATTGTTTAACAGGGCCTCACAGAGAGTGCCTTGGTGTCAGAAAAACTTTGGGTTTTAGGAAAACAATGGCACTGTTAAGTTTGGGGATTAGAACAAAACAGACTAAGAGAAGGGTACAGGTGATCAGAAGGATGCTCCAAGGGGCAGCCTACGCAAGTGGGAGTCGAGGTCAGTGTTGTTGAGATACAAATAACAGCAGAGTACTTTTTAAAGGTTTATTTTTATGTGTGTGAATACCTAACTGTATATTTGTACACCATGTGAAAGGCCAGGTGAGGCTATCAGACCCCCTGAATCTGGAGCTGCCTGATAAGGGTGCNGGGAAANGAACCCAGCCCTCTACAAGAACAGCAAGCACTTACNTCTCCAGGCTGTCTTTTGTTTTTTGAAGCCAGAGTCTCACTATGTAGCCCTAGCTGACCTGGAACTCTGTTATCTAGGCTAGCCTGACCCGGAACTCCTAGAGATCCACATGCCTCTGCTTCCCAAGCGTTAGGATTAAAGGTGTGCACCACCATTCCCTGCAAACCGTGAAGTCTTGAATTACATGTATGAGTTATATAATGTGCTGAACCACAGATAACAACATAGGAAGGGACAAATTCTGTATGACTGAGGGAGTGTAGAGTTGAGGCACGGGATAGGTGCTATTTCATCTTGCTTCAGATACATGTTGAGGATCCTTTGTATGTTAGCAGCAGCCTGACANCCTCTTCAAAGGATGCATGATAAGCACAGAGCAAAGAAATGATCACAGAAAGTCCTTCTGAGCGAGTGATGTAATCCTAGCTACTGAGAACATAAGGCATGTGGGTTGAAAGTTCAAGGGCTGCCTGGGCTACAAAATGAGGTCAAGGCTGGACGGGTCAACTTAGTGAAACCCTGTTGTCAATGGCAGTGGGGCATGTGCAAGAGACACAGCTCCACAGTGGCCAGCAGTCAGAGTTCTTTTCAGAGACTCGAATCTACTCTTCGAAGCCAGGATTCAAACCATAGTTCAGTTTATTACAAAGGGATTTTTACCATATATTTAAACATGGGGTTAACATGAAGAGAGAGACAACCTATATTGCATAGTTTTATGTCAACTTGACACAAGCTAGTCATTTGAGTGGAGGGAACAATTGAGAAAAAGTCTCTGTAAGAGTGGCCTGTAGGCAAGGCTGAAGGGCATTTCTTAATTAGTGATTGACATGGGAGGCCCAGCCCATTGCAGGTGGGGCAGCACCTAGCCTGGTGGTCCTGNGTGCTATAAGAAAGCAGGCTGAGAAACCTCATAAAGAGCAATCCAGTAAACAGCACCCCTCCCACAATGGCCTCAGCTCCTGTCTCCAGGTTCCTGCCATGGCTTCCCTCAGTGGACTGTGATTCAGGATATGTAAGCCAAATAATGTTTTCCACTCTACATTACTTTTTGTCATGATGCACCTAACTAAGATAACTAAGATCCNAAATGTGGACGTGGGCTTCTTAAGAGTCACATTTAAGTGTCTGAACAGTAGTTATACACCTGATTTTGGTGGCTCCTGAAGATAAATTTCTAATGGTGACTGAAGAACTGCCTCTCCTTTTTTGGTAAAGGAGACTATCATGTGGCCTGAGCGCATTGGGCAGATTACAGTCTGATAAGCTAAAACTCAGGCTATAAAAGTTGCAAAAAGGTGTTGCAACTTGTCTTTTACTTTTCCTATGGGTTCCTGGAAAATTCTAGCTCTTGTGGGTGTGGTGGCACACACCTTTAATTCCAGCACTGGGTAGGTGAAGGCAGGCCGATCTTTGAATTCAAGGCCAGCCTGGTCTACATAGTTCTGAGACAGCCAGGGTTACACAGAGAAACTTTGTCTCAAAAAACCCTAAGAAAACAGTAACAAAAAGAACTTCCAGCCCTGTTTGATGGCATACTCNTGTAATCCAAGCTCAGGAGAATGCTCCAAGTTTCAGGCCAACTTGGGCTACNTAGTGAGTTCAGGCTAATGAGGCTGCAGCATGAGACCAAGAACTTCCAATTGTTCAGTAGGGCTTAGTCAGCACTAGCTTCTTGCTTGTCAAAGGTGGTGGTAAGAATTCCTCACCCCTTACATAGCAGCAAACTAAAGGCAGAGAAGGAGGCCTAAAGCTTTTAGTTTNAAAATTACTAGTCACCAAGAATTGCAGNGTTTCTGTAGGGCACCCAGACTCCCATCTAGACACCATGCCATCCAACATCAACAGCAGAACAATGTCCAAGGCAGGAGCTGCTTACTGAACTTGTGATCTTGGGTTTGTGATGGTCTAACACTGACTTCAGAAGGCTTTGGAGTCTCAAACATATATCACCAAGGAGTGAATCTAGAGCAGACACCTTTAAGGCTGTGACATGAGGTGGCTCAGCCAGTAAGTACTAACATAGGTGTTCAATGCCCACTACCCAGGTTGTCAGATAACGGACTCCTGCAAGTTGTCCTCTGACCTACACAAGCGTGCACTCATGCACACAAACACAACTTTAATAAAATGCAATTAAAAGATTACAAAAAAAAGAAGGCCGTTGTGTTGTTATAACCACTTGACTGAGGACTCGCCCACAACACAGCATTTGCTGGGGAAAACAAGGTCAGGTTTTCAACAGATCTCTTTTTTTCTTGCACTGTTTTTTGAACGCGTGTACAGACAGAAAAGTTCTTGGAGTTCACCTACAGGTGTAAACACTTGACCCCAGGGCACGGAGTTGTCGGCTTCCTAGACAGCAGCCTTTCCAACCTTCCGGACAGAAAGGCGGGAGTCAAGGCGGGCGATTTGCACACTAAATCTCGGGCATTGTGGGGCTTGTAGTCCAGATTGCGGCAGGGCTAGAGACTGCCGACGCCTCAGGACTACATTTCCCAGCAGCACGCGCTCAGGAAACCGCGCGGACCAAGGTTGCGCCAGCCAGCCGACTTCCGGAGGAGTCGGGGGCGGGGCGGCCGCAGAGGCAGGAGCGAGGTGGCGGGATGCAGCGCCCCGGGCCCTTCAGCACCCTCTACGGGCGGGTCCTGGCCCCACTGCCCGGGCGGGCCGGGGGCGCGGCCTCGGGCGGGGGCGGGAACAGCTGGGGCCTCTCGGGTTCCCACGTGCAACTGCCGGGGCGTGCACAGTCGGAGACCCGCGGCGACAAGGGAGGCTCGAGCGCGGGCGGCCCAGCCCCCTCCACGATGTCCAAGGCCGAGGAGGCTAAGAAGCTGGCGAGCCACACGGCGGTGGAGAACCATGTGAAGGTGGGCAGCTTGTGGCGGCGTGATGGCTTCGTGCTGCGCGGCCAGGGTGCGCCTGACGCCTGAAAGGGCGAGGGCTGCGAGAGAGGGGAGAGGGTGAGCCTTGTACCCGAATTCACGCTGCTCTTCTGAACCCCTGAAAGGCCTTTTAGACGTCGAATCGGTGGGTGTCAACTCTCCCCTTATGGAGCCTTTTCCCCAAAGATTCCCTGTCCGGCCGGAACTGAGTGCACAGTGGAGCCTGGCATTACCCTGATTAGAGTTTGTCAGGCTGTTATTGCCTGCTTCCTAATCAGCCCATTGAAAATGGTGAGCCCTGAGGCTGCCTCGAGTTCTTCACTTCTCACTCACCGGGAAGCCACTGGAGAACTGGTTTGCAAAGAGTTTTGAAATGTTACTCCAAACAAGCTTTCAGCTCCTCCTGCTTGGGAGCTTGAGTGCACTCTTGACAAAGAAGCCATCACGTTAAGTCTTGTTGTTTACAGGGCCGGGTGGACACCACATCTGGAGGTGCTGTTTCTTAGGTGGGGTCCAGATGTTTAACAGTTAGTTACTCAGTAAGGTTGTGTCCCCACTGGCTTGTTAAATGGCAGGTGTGGTGCTATGAGTGGACTCAGTGTAGGTGGGTTTGCTGTCTGGTAGCAGATTATCTTAATTATATCATTTCTGCTGCCCTGTGGTGGAGTTTCCGGGTCTTGTTTTCTACTTCTTAGGGGTTATCAGAATACACTTCTCCATAATAGGAAGGTCTGTCTTTTCTTTTCTCTTTTCTTTTCTTTTCTTTTCTTTTCTTTTCTTTTCTTTTCTTTTCTTTTCATTTCATTTCATTTCATTTCATTTGTCAGGGCTGTGCTGCACAAAGTTTTTTGCAAAGATGATGTTCTTAGAGCTTTTTCTGTCTTCCTGCCAAGAGTGAGGGCCGCCTGAGTGGGTGGGACCGGGTCTGATAACCTCTGGCTCCTCCTGTTCTGTAGAAAGACCGCCACACTACTCTTGTTTCAGGAAGGGTTCCTATACTCTTCTGTTCTGGTGTAGCTTTTTGCTCCTCTAGTTAGTATAGGATTTTGTACTCGAATTAAGAGGGTGTAGGGTATGTGTATGAATGTAAAATGTGTAATTTGGCTCTGTGTTTGAAATTCAGTGCCACAGCTGTAAACCTGTAAAGTGAAATTTCAAAATACCTTCATGAAGTGACTTGATAGATTGATAAATGAAATCTATACCTTAGCCCGTTATCTAAGTTATTCTGTTAATGTTTAGTGGTACATATCTCCTTGACCTTTGCTTTATGGTTATGTGTTTGATTAAATTAAAATCTGTAAGCCTTCATCTCATGGTAGAGCCCCCAAACACTGGACTCGAGCTATATTCAAAGAAGTAACCAGGGAATCCTTGGGCAATCTCTATTGGGTTTTGGGGCTTTCTGTTAAAATAGGGTTGTTTGTCCTGTAGGGTTTGATTCAAAGGACTTCACTACTTCCAGTTTTCCTTGGCTTCTTAAGGACACTAGGAGAGGACAATTTCCTCTTCGTATTTGGAGACTCAGATTGGCTTTGAAGGCTTGTGCCACCACCACCTTCAGGCTGGTTTTGAAATCCTCCCCTCCTACTATGTAGCTGGCTAGCAGCTGGCCAGGAACTTGATATGTGGACCACGCTGGCCTTGAGTGCTGGGATTAAAGGTGTGCACTACCACACAGCTAGATCCTCCTGATTCCACCTCCCAGATGCTCGCATTATAGGTGTGTGGCACTGCACTCCGCCTCCTTTGCTTGCTTATGACTCCCAGACACTTTATGTGACCTATGTTCTAGTCCTCTGTGCATTTCTCTTGCCTAACTCCCTAGGAGCTCTGGGAGGAGAGTTATCGTTATCTGCACATTCAATGTTGGGTACAGTAGACCTGCTTAGGCAATGTTCAGTGGGTTGTGTAGAGTGTGGGCACTGATATGGTGGTTGTGGGTTACAGTGGCCCTTTTCCTAGGCTCTCTGAGGTTTCCAGTCCCCCCAATCTCCAGAACTGTTTCTACTTTAGGATAGATGGAGAACTCAGAATTCTCAGTTGAATCTTTGTCACCAGGTCCAGACCTCCCTGATTCTAAAAGTGTAGTTACCTCAGATGGGTTACTGTGCATGTCTGTGCTGTCCTCACGGTCTGTTGTTCATCCTTTGCTCTCTGTGAGGCCCGGGTTTTATTTTGACATTGGCTTAGCCTGAGGAAACTAGTGGGCAGACAGTAGTATTAATATTATTATTAGTAGTAATATTAGTATTTTGTTTGTTTTTTGAGACAGCCTCACTAGGTAGCTCTGGTTGCTCAGGAATTCACTATGTAGACCAGGCTGGCCTCAAACTCAGAGATTCACCTGCCTCTGTCTCTCAAGTGCTGGGATTAAAGGCATGTACCACCATACCCATCGATTTCTGTGGTTTTAGTCTGGTAGAAGCCTGTTTTGCTAATACACTGTTCCAGACTCATCAAATACACCAGAGCCAGTAGATTCTTGAGATCACCCCATTGGACACGATGACATGCTGTTTAGCATTGCCCATTAGAAGGGCTGTCAGCTGCTGGGCCAGTTTGCAGGCAGCCTTTGGCCACTTCTAGTTGGTTTTGGCTAGGGCACTGACTCCCGGGTCTGTCATTTTATTTCAAGGTGGCAGGTCTTGCAATTCATCTTCTAGAATAGAGCCTGTCTGATGTACTAGGTTTGTCTGTATGCTGCTTGACTGCTGGGAGTGACATGAGTTAATGAGGAATCTGGTAATCAGATTCTCAGCAGGTTAAGTTAAGGTCAGGTTAAGTTTACCTAGGCTTTAAGAAATGGAGATGTTCACCATTATTTGAATACTTTACATCTTGAGATATTTGGCTGTTTCAAATGTTTTGTGTTGTTAGGTTCCTTGAATCCCTTACGTTTTTGGTATGTGGGGGCAGCTGATGATGTTATTAGGGGCATTGCTCTTGTGAAGGCATCCTGGCAGGTGAATTTACAAGATTGGCTCTGGTGGGCTAAGCCTTTTGGTGTATTTGAGTTTGGACCTCTATGTTAATCTGTATGTTAATGCTGGGTGTGGTGGTGCACACCTTTAGTCCCAGCACTTGAGAGGCAGAGGCAGGCAGATCTGTGTGAGTTTGAGAACAGCCAGAGCTACCTAGTGAGACTGTCTAAATAAACTAGCAAACGCCCACAGAAACTGAGTCTCCCTCATTTCTAGTGCTCACCCCTCCTCCTGTAGCCACCTTATGCAGGCTGTTTCCACCCAGGAACAGCACCCTGTTATGTGTCCTATATCCAGAACCTCCACTCTTCCACCCTTCTTTGCTGGTTTAAGTAAGGATGATGGCCTGCTTCCTGTTAGCACTGAGGAGTCTCTACAAGCATTCAACCTCAGGAAGATCCTTTACTGTCCCAGGGCTTGCTGATGGTCATGATAAAGTAGTCAAGGCCAGCAAGAAGTTTACCCACAATGCACTGTCACAAGCATCTAGCGTGTGGAGACAACTCAGCTACAGGGTGAGCAGGCAAGAACACAAACCAGTTCCTGACAGATACTGAATTGGCCAAGGATGGCTGTCTCAACTTCCTGGGTTTAAGTGCCTGTGTCTTCCTAAAGCTTAAGTGAGGATTTCCTTGCAACAGTAGAATTTCCCTGTCGTCCCTTATTTAAAAGGCCCACAGCTTGTACAGTGTTACCATTTGAGGTGCTTTTACCTTTGACTTGTGAA
>LZPO01007947.1:889431-909241 GCA_001675575.1 Neotoma lepida
ATATTCACTTTTGTTCTGGGAACTTGAGTGTTAATTCTGACCAAAATCACAAGCAGAGAGGTGGTTAATTTCCAGTGTGGGCATAGTACAGGTTAACAACTTCCCTGAGATTTAACCTCTAGGACTCAATACAGGCATAGTAAAGGAGACGTGGACAGCCCCAGGGCTGGTCTATGGTTTCCCGAGAGTCCCTTCTCATAAGAGAGCCAGCCTGCATAGCTCACACCTAAGCAGAGGAAAGAAGTCATATCTGAGGCAGCCTTGGCCACTTGAAAACTGATTAAAGTTGGTATTTGTGGGAAAGGCTATTAAATTCAAGGATAGTCACCCAGAAGAGACTGAAGGTGTGGAGAGAGTGCAGCATCCCCTGTCACCCAAGCCCACCTGAGCTGTCATTAAGTATAGAGCTAAGTTTAGTCTTGACAGTGGGTACTATAACTGTCCCAGTGGGTGGATGTGGAAAGGTATGTCATTTGCTTAAGTGGCAGAAGCAGAATTATAACTTGTACACTTCAGACTTGGAGCAGTGTTGTAGCAAGAGGCTAGATTTGTGCTTAGCTGCAGAGGCTCCATGGCAGGGCCGAGAGAGGATCCTTGGAGGGGAAGATAATAGACATGGATATGTGGCACATGTGGGTGATGCCCAGACTTTCTGGAGTGATTGGGCATAGTGGGGCAGGCAGGGGGTGGAGATTTGACAGGGTCTAACAGTCCATGCCATGGAGTACATGGTAAAACATTGGGAAGGATCCCCTGGGGATTTCTGTGGGCAGAAATAGTTTCCAATTCCATATTATATTGAAGGNTTGTCATCTTTAGAGGTGTCTTTTAATCTTCTTGGCATTTGAAATTGCCTCTATCTGTCCATGTTAGTGCCACCTTTGCAATCAGTTCTACTCTGTCCTTTTTATTATCGATCTTTCCTCTCCCCTTGGAATTTAATCCTTCAGTCCTGCTGTCTATCTGCATATNATNCTTTGGAGGGCTCCAAACTACAATATCTTAAATGTTTTGCCCTCACCTGTCACCCCTAGAGTCAGTATTTTAACGTCTTTGGGAATGCTTGCTACTATTCCTCTTTGTTCATGGAGAGCAGAGGAAGCACATGTAGTGGGTAAGAGCTGGACAGTGTGTGTGTCTCAGCCCCTCAGCCCCTTTCTCTTGTGACCCTAGCAAAGCACCTTTTAGTCTCTTGGGTGGCTGAGTGGAAACTAGGCCTAACTAATGGAGCTGCTGAGAACCTGATGAGCTGTTGCTGCCTGGTCAGATTTGGCGCAGCATCTCAGCTCAAGAGGCTCCTTCCTCCCTCACAGATTGACCTCGCCATCGACGGTGCTGACGAAGTGGATGCTGAGCTCAACCTCATCAAGGGCGGTGGGTGAGTGTTGTGGGCTTGGTTGCTAAAGAGACTCTGTCAGCTAATCCTTAGCAAAGCAAAGCGGAGTACAGAGTAAACAGTTGTCCCGGGTACATGTGAGTTTGTCTTCCTATCAGCACATTGATACCATATGCCTTTGAGCCAGCCTGGCATTTCTGATCATTAGTGTCTATCTGCTGACAGGGCCTTTCAGTGTGATGGTTTATCTTGCTGGGTTCTGTGTACACACACAGCACATTCTTGGGTTAGACTCTTAGGTCTGTGACTTTTGTGTTAAAACTGTGAAGTCTGTGATCAGTTGGGGGTGCTCTTCCTTTATTTGGAAACATTTATTAGATGACAGTTCATGGTTTTCTATGTATTATGTAATCCTGGTTGCAGGTGTGAAGGACTTTAGCTAGGGAGCAGTAGACACAGGCCAGACAGTTCAGTGTCTGGACTTGTGCTGTCACATGGTCCAGGGCTGTGTTCCAAACTAGTCTTCTCAGGACATGTCCAGAGATGTCTCCCTAACACAGTGCTTCTCAGACGTCTCTCAGAGGGGATGTGCTTGGCCTGAATGGAACCATTGTCTACTTCCTGTATCTGTCTGACACAGGCTAGTGTTTCTGTAGTCCATTTACTAGAAAGTAGCACGATAGGATTGAGGATGGCTCTTTAAAAACGGAAGCCAGATTTCTCTTTAAGTGTCAGGATTGAGCACATTTGGGATTCCTGTGTCTGACCCTCGTCCCCAAATTAAGATTCTCTCACTCTAATGTCACTTTCTCCCCCCCCCTCCCCCCATCAGAGGCTGCCTGACCCAGGAGAAGATTGTGGCTGGTTATGCCAGTCGCTTCATTGTGATTGCTGATTTCAGGTACTGTTCCAGGTTTCTGCGCTCCAGCTGAGAAGGCCTATGGGTTCCCTGGTCTCATCCCCATGTGCAGAGAAGGAGGCTTGCAGAGGAGTACAGGAAGGACGACCTGCTCTCTAGATTCCAGGCAGTGACTCCTGCCATTATCACAGCACTCTTGCATGGAGCTGAGACCTCATGTTTGGGGATGGGCAGGAAACAGTGTCACTCTGTAGGCAGAGCTCATCTGCATGTGTCACTCATTAGATTTTCAGAGGGAACCTCAGGAAGCAGGACAAGCCCTGGCCACAGGCAATGACTCAGCATATCCTGCTTCCTCTGGGGTCAGGATTTGCCACACGTGACTGTGCTGTGCTGCTCAGTCTTTGTCCAGGCTGATTTTTTTTTTTTTTTTTTTGAGGAGCCACTTGTGCTGAACATGTTAGAAGACATAGCTGCATATGTATTTACTCAAGAAATAACCATAGCTGCAAGGAAAACCTAGGTTAGTCAGCAAGTCAGCCGCGCAGTTTTAACATTTCTGCCTCACTATTCAAGTTTCTCTTTAGTGTAAAGCAGCCCACACTTCTGAAGCCCCCTGTACTGTTCCTGATCACTTTCCCCTTGCCTGAATTTGGTTTTGTACGTTGAACTTATTTANTTTAATTGACATTCTTTCCAGGAAAGATTCAAAGAACCTTGGAGATCGGTGGCACAAGGGGATCCCTATTGAGGTCATCCCGATGGCCTACGTCCCAGTGAGCCGAGCTGTGACCCAGAAGTTTGGGGGCGAGGTGGAACTTCGAATGGCTGTCAACAAGGCAGTAAGTGNCCAGGGAGGTTTCTGAGCATTCTGGCTCAGTGTGCTGCTGTCATCTTTCTGTGGCAGTTAGGCCCCTGAAGCCTTTGGGTGTGTGTGTATGCCCACCCCCCCCTCCACCCCGTATAGAAGGGGGCGTGGTTCTCCCTGACATTCCCAGGGGATACTTGAGGTCTGGACTGCCCAGTGAGCAGCCTCTAAACACTCTTTTGGAAGCTCTGTGGGGCAGAAAGTTTTTCAGGTTCCCTGATGTGATATTTTCCTCTCATCTTTTTGAGGCTATCTGTGTAAGAGTACAACCCTCATCCCAAAGAGCAATAGAGGGTAGTTTACTTTAGAGCCAAATACGAGTAGCCATGGTTTGGGAATATGTATTTAGGTTATCCCAAATTCTGCATTCCAGTGAGGTAACAATTTTAAATTTGTACAGAGACAAAACAAAGAAGCTTACAAATGACACCTTTAAAATACATCGGAAACACCAGGTAGGTAGGTCACAGAAGAAGAACGGGGAAATCTTAGCTCTAGGCCTCAGCCCTATCTGGTAGCATCTTGTTTTGTTTTTCAAGACAGGGTTTCTCTGTGTAGCCTTGGCTGTCCTGGAACTCACTCTGTAGACCAGGCTGGCCTTGAACTCAGAGATCCAGTTGGCTCTGCTTCCTGAGTGCTGGGATTAAAGGCATGTGCTACTACTGCCTGGCTGTTCCATCCTTTTAATGAGACACTGATGGGGAAGGTGTGACGTGTGAAGTCAGTACAGCCTGGCTATTTTATGTTTCTGGTTTGTTTTGCTAAGCTTTGAGATGTAGTTATGTTGGCAGTCATTCTGTTGGAAGTTTTCCCTCTCTAAGTTGAAAACTTCACTCCTTTGAGCCCTTCCTGTTTGCATCTCTGTCCCCCTTGTTGACACTTGAGAAACAATAAGGTTCAGAGAAGCCGTTGGCTCCTCTTAAGTCTACATATGTGACGTTAAGACTTAAATCCAAGTCTCCAAGACTCCAAAGCGCATACATGCTCACTGCTGCTTTACAGCACCACCTTCTGGAAGCACAGCAGGATCGGAGCCTATCAGTTAGGATACCTGTCTGTTGTCATCTTTCCTTTCCTTTGTCTGCCTGTGTTTTCATCCTTGGTCACTGTGGAAAATTATCTTCTAGGGACCTGTGGTGACAGATAATGGGAATTTTATCCTGGACTGGAAGTTTGACCGGGTACACAAATGGAGTGAAGTGAACACAGCTATCAAAATGACTCCAGGTAACCTGAGTGGTCTTCACTGGACATAGCCACCCATCCTTTCATAACTACTTGCTCTTCTGGCCACAGAAGGCATGATGGACTTGTGCTTTGTAGGACTTAGTTTCCAAGAGCTCACTTTAGACCATGTCTGGGGTTTTTAACTTCAATCACCTCCCTCCCCTTGGCTTATGTAATAGTGTTGATGTGTATGTATTTTATAGTCTGTTTGAATTGGGGTAGTCCTGGAACTGATAGAAAGCCAGAGGGTGCTTCTTTGAAATAAGGTCACCATCTCTGGGAGAGATCCCACCCTCCTTTTCCAAGAATGTGACTGCAGCTTCTTTGACCTTTTTAGGGAAGTGGCTCAGTTCACCCACATTCACTGGTTATGTGTCATAGGCAAGATGCTGTGACGGTCTGTACATAGAATTGGTCCTCGATTAGAACTGATGTAAACCTGGGGAGGGCTATGTGAAGCCAGCCTGCAAATACTGAAAGTGCTGATTCTGCTGGAGATATAGCAAGTTTAGTTCACAGAGATTCCTTTTTTTGAAAGGTATGGGTCAGTTTCATAGAAGTGTTGGTCTGAGTATTAGCATCACATTATCTAGACACTGCTTAGTGTTGTAAAAGGTTTCATTGGATTCCCACTTAGATGAGGTAGTTACAGGGGACAACACAGGCCCAGAGCTAAGCTAAGTGGTTTGCCTAGTAGCTACAGCATCAAGGTGGGAGCCCTAGGTTGTCTGCCTCTTGACCTTGACCTTTTAAGTTTTGTGTTATTTTTAATTATGTGTCTCTGTATGAGTATGTGCATTCTAGTGCAGGTGCCTGTAGAAACCAGAAGAAGGCATTTGTTCTGGAGCTGCAGTAGTTGTGAGCCTTCCGACGTGAGATGGGTGCTGGGAATTGAATGAACTTGAGTCCTCTACAAGAGCAGTGTGCTCTCTTAAGCACTGAGCCATCTCTCCAGCCCTTAGACCCTGAACTTGAATGCTTACTCACTCAAACGCCATGCTGAAGTGAGGCCGTATGATGTAAGTCTAGACTTCATGCCAAGGGATACTTAAGTAGGAGTTGGGTGAAGATCGGATGAGCTGGATAGAGATGAACTGGGGTCNAGGCTTAAGAAGTCTGAGTGTCAGAGCTTGTAGGAGGGGATTTGAAGGAGGAGGTGATTTGAAAGACATCATTCTTGCAATGCTGAGGAACTGTCTCANTCACANNGGTAATGAGGTAGNTAAAATCTNTTTATCAGAGTGGAGTGGCTGAGTGGCTGCTGGGAGAAGACTGCTTGGATAAAGATTCTAACCCACCCATGCTTTAGCAGTGTGAACTTGGAGCCCCTAGCTCACAGCAGTGGGCCTCAGTTTCTCCCTTGTAAAAGGACCAGTATTACTCCCTAGCTCACAGCAGTGGGCCTCAGTTTCTCCTTTGTAAAAGGACCAGTACTACTCCCTAGCTAACAGCAGTGGGCCTCAGTTTCTCCNTTGTAAAAGGACCAGTACTACTCCCTAGCTAACAGCAGTGGGCCTCAGTTTCTCCTTTGTAAAAGGACCAGTACTACTACCTACTTCTGTAAACAGGGGTAGAGCTTTCTGTCCTGTCTACCGGATCCCAAATACCCAGCAGCTGCTTCCCAAATTACCACACAGAGGCTTATATTAATTATAAATGCTTGGTTGATGGCCCAAGCTTATTACTAACTAGCTCTTACATTTAAATGAACCCATTTCTATTAATCTATTTATTGGCCTGTGGTCTGTGACTTACCGGTCCTCTGGCATCTTGTTCCTTGGGTGGCTGTCTCACATGTGTTAATTCCGCCCTCCTCCTTCCTCTGAGTCCTCAGTTTGATTGTCCCGCCTAACCTTGTCATAGGTCAAAACAGCTTTATTGAGAGCAACACACATTCACAGCATACGGAAGGACCATCCCACAGCCTACTTTATGGGGTTATTGTGAGGATTAAATGAGTTAGATCACCACTTAAAATAATGTTGAATGAATAAAGTCCCTAGGGAGAAAGATACACTATTGTCATTAATTAACTGCTACATTAGTGTCCATGTAGTGACACACACTTGTAATCCTGGTACTTGGGAGGTAGAGGCAGGATGATTAAGGAGGTCAAGGACTTCCTTGGCTACATAATGGATTTGAGGCCAGCCTGGGCTACATGAGACCTTGTCTCAATGCCCACTGACATCCCCTCCTTTTTTTTTTTTTGAGACAGGGTTTCTCTTCAGTCCTGGAACTCACTCTATAGATCAGGGTGGCCTCAAACTCAGAGATCCACCTACCTCTGCTGGGATTAAAGACATGTGCCACCCCCCTCACCCAGTTTTCCCCCCTAGATTCTAAGTTATTTATGCTAGTTGGGAATGAANCCAGGGTGACTATATGCTGTGTAATAAGGCAGCTACTTCTTCCAAGTCCATCCTCTGGCAGTCTTTAGTCTTGTGACAGTATTTTCCCCATTAATTAAGTAAAGCAGATGAATTACTCTGTTGCTTAGTGTGACCTCTCTAAAGGCCAAGAAGGCAGGAGGAAGATGATGTGCAGGTCATGCTTGGTAGGCACAGTGCACTTGCCCTTGGTAATCCAGACTGACCCAGGGTGGAGTGGGAAGTCAGGTTCCTCCTGTGCCCACTAGGGGGCTCTCTTGCTCTTCCTGAGGCCTTGCTTGGTTTTGGGACTTCGAAGTGTATGTGAGGAAGTTTTGTTCATGTTGCCTTTTACTAAGCATGAAAAATCTATATCCTGGAGATGTCAGAGTTACAACTTAGAGTGAGGGAGATGTCATGTTACCACAGGTCCATCCATGTTTGTTGTTGGCTCTCCTTTTCCTTTTTGCCCATTAGACTTGCTGTTGGAAAATATCCAGGGAAGAGGAACGGGCAAGCTTTCTTGTTTGTTCCCAGGTGCATTTGCACAAGTGAGACACTCAGAAAACAGTCCCTCTCTGTGTTTCATTGGCTCTGTCCTCTGCCCACATTCAGCATGCTCTGCCCTTTCCTTGATTTTGTTAGGGGTGAGGGGATCAGTCAGTCCTAGTCCCTTGTTGATTCGAGGCTCTAGAATCATGCAGTAGACAGCTGCCCTGATACTTCTTGTAGCCTTTGAAGTGGTTGACTATCTCTGGAGCCAGATTGAAGCTTCCTGGTTGTGGTCCAAAGGTGTTCATCAGAATGAGTGTGAGCACTGCTTCGTCCATTTTCAGGAAGCTCTAGTTGTGCAGGCAGTCTGTCCCAGGACCTTCCTTCTTCAGCCACTCTGCTCCAGTTTGCTTGTGTGTTGAGGGCTGTCCACACATGTTTTAATGTACTTATCCTTTGGAAATTACCTTGTTCAAAATTAGCAGTAAACAGTGGCAAGTGCCCCACCCCCTTCTTTTTCAGGCAACTAGTTACCCTGTCTGAAGACAGCCAGTGTTACTAAAAGAACTGTGTGGTCTGTTCTGAGATGATCTTCCACAAAAACAAGGTTGAAACCCCTGCCTTCCCCACTTTATCACAAGTTGTGTTCTGCCTTCTCTCATCTCAGCTCATTACATACTGACTCACAAGAGGCTGACCTTACTTAAAAAAATGGTGATACTCCAATTTTGTGACCATGTAAAATCCTTAACTAGATCCCTGCTAGTGGTCATTTGCATTTCCAGCCTTGTGCTAGCATGGAAGTACTAGATCAAAAGATTAGTCTCATTTTACAAAATGACATTAATTGCTGCCCACATTAAGAGTACCAGTTTACCAAGGCAGGGAACCAGTGTTTGCCTATACTAGGTTCATTACCCTTTGATAGTTGGCCAGTGATCTCACTGTAGGATGTGGGTGTTCATAAACATTTTTATGAAGGCCATATATAGTTAGTTAATTCTCATTGCTGAGTAGTAGTCTGCTGTCAGTATGCATGCACAAACAAGCATGTTGATATATTCATGCTACTTTGTGTGCATGTGTGTGTGTATACACATGAGCACATGCATGTACACCCATGTGTATATGTGCAGAAGTCAGAGGAGGATGTTGTGTGTCCTGTCTTCCTTTGAGTCAGGTCTCACACTGAACCTGGAGCTGGACGATGGCCAGCAAGCCTCAGCAATGCTCCTGTCTGTGCCTTCACATTGTGGTCAGCTGTCATTGCTTACCCTGGTGACTGAGTAGTCTTTCATGCCCTTGTCACTAGTGAACTTGAATGCCTTTTTGAACACTGGCTTTTTGGGATTGCTTTTTTTTGTTTTTCGAGACAGGGTTTCTCTGTGTAGCTTTGGCGTCTTTCCTGGCACTCACCCAGGCTGGCCTCGAACTCACAGAGATCCGCCTGCCTCTGCCTCCTGAGTGCTGGGATTAAAGGCGTGCGCCAGCACTGCCCGGCTTGGGATTGCTTTTTTAAAGAAGTACTTCTTTAAGTCTTTGACTCACTTTTCTTTTGGGTTGTCTTTTACTTAGTGACTTGAGAAATTGTATTCTGATGTGACTCCTTTGTCACATGTATACTTTGTGAATATATTCTACTCTGAGANAGACTTTCAGGGCTGGTGATGTGACTGAAAATACCTGGGAGGAGTGGGGTCTACATAGCATAGTCTTGGAGGGTCTCTGTAGGAGACACACGGGAGGATGAAGAGGAGCAGCCAACCTTGANTCTGNTAAGGATGACCAGTCAGGCAAAGGGAACAGCATGAGCAGAGACTCCAAGGTGGGATGAAGCTGGCACATTTGGGTACACAGAGCAAGCCATGATGTAGTGGAAGGAGGAGGTGCTGGGAAGGAACAAAGATAACCCTGGTTTCTTTCACTTGCTGTGTGAGAGAGCAGGGCTTTAGTTTTGTGTTTTGTCTGGTGCTGTTTATGATGTTTGTTGCCAGGGACCCTGGATGCTCGCCTTGTCTTGGGAAGCTGGACCTTAATGCTCCTNTTCTTCATTCTGCAGGTGTGGTGGACACAGGCCTGTTCATCAACATGGCAGAGAGAGTCTACTTTGGGATGCAGGANGGCTCAGTGAATGTGAGGGAGAAGCCCTTCTGACCCTGTGAGGAGCAGGGTGCTCACCTTGAGTCTCTGGCCCAGGCGCGGTGGACATGCCTCTCCAGGAATCTTTGCCTTAATGTACCTTCATGTAGCTGTCCACAGTGCCAGAGTGGACAGCTGGCCATGGGTGGGTGAGGGGGTGGTCAAATCCAGTCTTATGAAGTATTGCTATGTGTCTTTTTAAAAAGAAATTTAAATATATATATTTTTACTATTAAAATATTCAGTTTTTTTTTTATAAAATAGAACTTGATTTATGTTTTATATGAAATGTTTACCAAAACCAAAAAAAAAAAAGTATAAATGAAAACAGGAGGTCAGGATTGTCTCTGAAAGCTTTGACTCGGCCTGCTGGTTAAGCTTCTGAGGTTTTGGATTTGCTGAGAAATAAAACCTGGAATTTCCTTAAGCCAGCCAGCAGCGTCTCCTGATGCCTTATGGGAAACCATGTTTACTTTCTTGCCATACTCTGTTCTGTTTTGAGTTGTTTTCGTTGTACCACTCCCAAATCCTAGTTACGTTTTAAGATGAGGTTTACAGAAGTCTGAGTGGAGCAGCAGGGTTTGTAGTGACTTGGGGATACACTCCCAGGTGAGATGCACCTTCTCTGGGACCCTGGCTTTGCTTGGGTCCTGCTGTTAGGAGCACACGGTGGGAAGCGTTCGCCTGCTGGCAATGCACGGCATGGCATGGCGTGAGATGTGAAGCACTTACTTTTTGTTGTTTGAATGATTTTCTTTATGTTAATATTGTTTTGTTCCTCTAATAATACTTGTATGATTTGGCATCAGAAGCTGTCACTTCTTTGTGCTGTTTGAAGGTTGAAATAAACATTGTTGTGCCATCTTGACCCTTCGTTTTTACTACAGATAGTGCACTGAAATGGGAATCAGTTTTGCTCACTTGGTTTATATCAGGTAAGCGTGGGATCCACTCAGGAATCTGAGATAGGCCGGGTAAATGCTCCTGTTGTTCGGCAGATTATCATCTCCGTTATTGAAACAAGGACCTGTGCGTTCCGGAGACCTTTGCTGCAGTGTTGATTTTCTCTGTCTGCGTGAGGGCAGCAGAGTTGAGCACATGTTGGCTCGTTCACAGCTGCTGTATTCAGCCTTTAGTTATGGAAGTTGATAAGCAGTAAAAGAGGCTGGAATTTTCTTGTTTCCCTTAGTCTAGTGTTCAGATAAACTGCCTGGTAAGCAGCAGACCATCTAGAAAAAGCTTCATAGAGAAAGGTAGGCCGTGACCAGCTCAGTGGTAGTTCTAGAAGGGCCTCACAGGTCCATTCTGGTAAACATCGCTGTGCAGTGAGCCCTGGTTCCCCTCATGCTAACGCTGCATGATATTCAGCAGTCATCTCCTCAGTTTACCTCTGCTTTGAAGTTTGAACTCGGTTATACATGTTGACATCCAAATTTCTGCTGAATCAAGTCTCAGAATAAAAGTTAACCAGGACTGAGCCTTAAATGGGCATTTTCCAGCCCAGTGTGGTGGAACACACCTTTAATCCCAGCAGAGGCAGAGGCAGGTGACTCTCTTAGTTCTAGGCTAGCCTGGTCTACAGAGTGAGTTCCGGGATAGCCAGGGCTACACAGGGAAACCATGTCTCAACAAACAAAGGCATTTCTCCCCTTGCTGAATTCTGTTTTGCACTCTGAAAGTGCTCTCTAAAGATAACTGCCTCAGGCGCTGTTATGAGGCTGGGTTAGGAGTGCATTATTTTTAATTGGTTTGTCAGCAGCCTTTGTGCAGAACAAGCTGAGAAATTTGATAGAATAAGTTTCAGAACAGGCCAGTTTGTGTGGATTTAACTCATGGATGAAGATAAACAAGATTAGTTGGGTTTCAGAAACACCTGTTGGCTCCACATCACATGTAAATTTCCTGTTGGCTTCACAGGCTTTGGCACATGTGACCAAACTTAGGGCTTTGAATGTTAATGTGAGGTTTTTCTTCTCTTAGAGAAAAACAAAACACCTGGTAGGCATGATAGGGCAATTTAGAGGTAAATTTTGATGAAAGATTCAATTAAAATGAAAGTTTCCACTAAATTATTAAATGTGACCTTCAAGAGGTGCACTGAACAAGCCAAGCCAGTTTCTGCTACTTTCTTGTGCTCTATCTTGGGTGTGTAGGACAAGTTGGAGTTTGGATTAAAAAATACATATCTTAATATATATTTAAACTATATTTATGTAGCCAGACATGGTGACACACACCTTTTAATCTTAGCGCTTGGGAGGCAGAGGCAGATGAAGCTCAGCCTGGCCAAATAGTTCCAGGACAGCCAGAGCTACATAGACCCTGTCAAAAAGTAAAAATTATATTGGTGTTTGTGTGTGTTTAAGGTGTGAGTATGTACACATGCATGTAGATTCCCACAGAGGTGAGGAGGGTTTTGGAAACTGCGGCCTGGAGTTACAGATAGTTGTGAGCTGCCTGACCTGGGGTCCTGTGCAATTGCAGAACAGTGCATACTCTTTAATCCCTGAGGCATCTCCAGGCTTTGAATAGCTTCTGAGAAAGATTTGTAATCAAGGCAGGCTGCCACCATTCTGGAAGGCATGCAAGGAAAATCAGGGGGCTTGGGTGCAATCGACTCAGTTTTGGCTTCAACCAGGACTCAATATGAGGAAGGAAAGTGGCGATTTTCTCTTTGAACTTGTCCTGTGTGCCAGGCACTGTTCTGGAAGTTGGACCTGTCATCCCGCAACTCCTTTGAGTGTGCCTGAATTTTCAGAGTGAGAAAGTGAGGCTCAGTTTAAGTACCTGGTTCAGGTTACACCCTGGAAAACTGAGCAGACTTCTCTGGTTCCTGGCCTCACTTGTACTTCTGGGTAGTTGTAGGGTTTTGCCTAACTTCTGTCCCTTGATTGTACCTGTCAGTTGTAATGAGTCACAAGACATTTGTTAAAGGCCTGAAGTTAGTGAATGGTTGTGTGCACATATGTGTGCTTGTGTAAGTTCATGGCTAATATTGTTTATTTCTGTATTGTTGAGCTTCCTTTGGAAGAAAGGGAATAGAACATTGTGTGTAACCTAGTTGGAGAGTGTCACTTGTCACCTGTCACAGAAGTAACACTTAACAACTGCTGTTTCTCCCCATCTCCTCTGTGTTCCTCTCTTCTGAGTTACCTCTGAAATGGGCCACTGGCCACTGTAGGCACAGCCCATGGAAGACGATTGTGAGTTCCTTTTAGCCATAGTCAAGTGATCGCCCCACTGCATGAAGGGGAGCTTGCTGTAGGTAGCTTTTAGGATGTCTTGGTGTTAATTCTCAGAGGATCTGTGCTTGTGCTTGGTCACAATAAAGATGGAGGATTTGCCCAGGACCAAGTGCTGGTAGGAAGCAGGAGTGATTCTTTGGGCAAGCATCTTAACATTATTACTTACATGGGAGAAGAATGGAGAGAGAGGCTAGAGCTGTGGACCTTGTAGGAAAGCAGCCATGATTAGCCAGGACCAGAGCTGTCTGGTCCTTTTAGGACTTTGGTGGTGTTTCTGTTTTACCTTTGTTCAGATATGATTGTGGAGGGGGGGTCTTGCTTTTCTTGTCATGATTGAAGAGTGGCCTTGTCGAATGGCCACTGGAATTGTTTCTGCTCACCAGAAGGGCTCCAGGGCTTAGCTGTGGGTGTCAGGTTGGCTGATAGGCATCCCAAGACCTGACTAAGAGCCAGACCAGTTGTGTTACCTTAGACAGCATTTCTCTTTCTTGAGATCCAGAGGGCCTGAGCCTTGGGTTAGCAATTCTTCACACCTGTGATTAACTGGCATTGTGCACTTGCCCTGAACTGGGCACTGGCGTGGATGACTTGGGGTCTCAGAAACCCTATGTTATGGCTTCAGCCTCCAGACTTCATTGGGGCCAGAACAATTTCTTGTGCCCTGAGATGCCTGACTGCTTACTTCCTGTCACATGTAGCAGCTGATGCAGCCAAGTTTAGGATTGCATCAGTCTTCACTCCAGTAACCCAGTAATAAGATGATGTTTTGACAGGTTCAGTGTCATCATGTTTTTTTAGTAACTGGGTTGATTCACAGAATTGCAAAACACTCCAGTATAGCTTAGCAATGAATTAGACAGAAGTGGGTCTCAGCAGGTAAACATGCAGCCATGCTTTGAGAGACAAAACAATGATGATTGGCTGGGCTTGGGTGGAGGCATAGTCCAGGGAAGGAAGGAGAGGTCTTCTTTGCAGAGGTGACTCCATTGTTTCCTGGACAGTGTGTTACACAGGTTGATGAATACAATAAATTCAGGTTGAAACCCTCTTCTGTTATGGTGGGTCACTGAGAGCTTCGGCTCAGCAGCAAGGTGGGAAAGGAAGTAGCTGTCTCAGGGAACTGAATTCCTGGCTGGTGGCATCTCTTGTCAGGCTCATCCCAGTGACAGTGAGACTCACAAATGTCCCCTGATGACAGAACTACCTTCTGAGGGGATGGTTTGGCATTTCAACTTGAGTTTCAAAGAGGCAAGTGTGTTAATTCTCATTTTATTTCGTAAGTTAATGAAGTCTCCATTTCAGTCTTAATGGAGACTGAGGCCAGTCTGCTGTCACTGATGAGTCCTGATGGTCCCAAGATCTGTTCTCTGAGTTTGGTTGTACTTGGCCCATGTTCCTCAGTGGTGAGGGTGCACCCTCCCTCCTTTGCAAACCTGTAAGTGGCATTCACAGAGCAAGCTCTCATATGGACCAGGTGCCAGGGCTGCACCAAGAGTCAACGACAGCATTGCCCAGTAGAAATGTCAGTCACAGGATTTAAAGTGTTCTAGTCACCACACTAAAAAGAGGAGTGAAGCAAATATCAAAATAGTTAATCCTAAATGTCTAAACTACTATTTTAACAAAACAGTATTTTACATTCTTT
The DNA here is from genome assembly GCA_001675575.1 of Neotoma lepida. Lineage (NCBI taxonomy): Eukaryota > Metazoa > Chordata > Mammalia > Rodentia > Cricetidae > Neotoma > Neotoma lepida. Next base: position 903,612 of record LZPO01007947.1, read on the forward strand.
TTGTATTGCATCTTCAAAATACATATATTTTACTTTGGGTTTTGTCTTGAACTGGCCACATCCCAAGGCCTCATCAGCCAAATGGTGACTGGCTATAGTGTTGGAGAGTAGAGATCTAGAATGCTGTATAGAACTCTAATGAGTGTTAGTGCATGTGGCTCCTCTGGTGGCTTACAGAAGGCTTCTCTGATTTCTTGGAGCAGGCTTAGGGTTTCCTTGTGGTCTTAAAATGTTTCTGACAGCCAGAAGAGAGTTGAGTCACAGAGAACTGGCAGAGATGACACACACCTTTGCTCTGAATGAGAAGGCCTCATTCTTTCAGCTTCTAAGTTGAGTGATCATTCTAGTTGGAAGCTATATTTTTTCTAAGAGGGTAGGTATGATGAGGATATTTACCTAAGCTAGAGCCCTATTCTTTCCTTCCCTAGCTTTTGGGCCAGTTATTTTTACCTGAAAAATCCTTCTAGTGTTTGAGGGTTTGCTGAACTACACTGAGAGCTTAAAACAGGTCATGACACACAGCTCTGAGTGAGTGTCAGTGCCTATTTAACCGTTTAATCCTGAATGCCTGGGACCAGGGATTAAGAGCATGGCTGGATAGTGGAGGGGGAACCTTCGAGCTGAATTGTACGTGGTGGTCTGCTGCTCTCTTATACAGTCGTCATGAAAACTGAACAATCAAGTTCTTTAACATGTACAGAAAACTGTCACAGGCTGGTTTACACTTTTACAACAGCTTTGAAGTTAACTGGGGAACTAACACAAAGATGTCATCACCCAGGGCTAAGGTATGCTCACAGAATTAGGCCCAAGGATCTGCCAAACCCAAATGAAAATGTTGCATTGCCATAGTGTCTAAGTCAGGAGAGACTGTCTCTTACTTCTGTGTTTAAGAATGGCAGAGATACAGTGAAGTCTGCCTGTTTGTGATGAGATGGAAAAGTATACTGGACTAGATACCACATGCAGAATGCTTCCTTGAAGTTATCCAGAAATAACAAAGAAAACAAAACAGCTTGTTAGGAAAAAATGTGCTTAGTTACTCTCCCTGCTTCAACACTGGCATGGAAGGGCAGAAATAAGAATGCTGTGGACCCTTCAGAANGGCTATAGAAGACTAAGTGAGTGGGTTAAAAACATAAACACCCCCCTTCTCACATTCGGCTAGAGTCGTGCATTAAAAAAACCTAATATTAAATGTGACACTTCAGAGCTATTACCACAAGGGGTAAATCGCACCTTCTCCCTCTGCTGATTTCAGAGAAGGTGGGTGGGTAGGTGGTACAAAAACCAAACAGGAAACCATGCCCGGGGTCTCTGTAGCTGGCTGCTAGTCCCCAGATGCTGGCTTTTTCAGGCATGCCACGATGTTGGTCCAAGGAAGTAGGATTTCTGTGGTAGCTGTGCACATACCACTCAGCTAGTGAGAATCCAGCTTCCGTGGAAATGTGCAGAGTGTTTACAAAGTGAAAATGGTCTTAACAAGAGCAGGACATTACTGTCTGAGATGATTTTCTTGTCATCGAGTGAAACTTGTCATGTCTGCTTGTAGAAGCCTCATCCTCTGTGATTCTTTTAAACAGCAAAATGCCCAGCCAGTCCTCTGGGGGCCTCTGGAGCACAGTCTTAAAGTTACCCATGTTTTGGCATGTATCATCGGCACTTAATTTTTTATTGTTAAATAATATTCTCTTGTTTGTATATCTTTTTTACTAGTTGTTGAACCGTTAGTTTTTTTTTTTCTTCCTACTTTTGTATATTGTGAATACAGAAGCCCTAGGGCATGTATGGGTTTTCTGTGGTCATATTTTTGCTGTCTTTGGTATATTTGTGTGTATGCACATATGTAATATATATCATATATAAATTCATACCATTGAAATTCACCTTCCTTCCTGATTTTTTTTTTTAAACCCATGCTTGCCCCAGGCAGACAGGCAGTGAGTGGTTCAGGGAGGCTGTCCTAGCTTTTTGTAACTTTATATTTTCAAGGCACAAAATGCTGGATTGTGAGAGATGCCCTACTGTTAGGGACTCTTCTTATGTATGGGCCTTTTCTCCAGAGATGTCACACAGTGTCACTAGGACAGAAACTTGGGATTGTTTTGTCATTTTAGTGTTGGAACCCCAACATCTATTTAGGGATTTCCTTGCTATGGGAACTCCCTCTAGGAAGGACAAGATCTCCTCTCTCCACTGAAGCTGAAATATCCACCCTCCCTGCTTCCTGGTATATCAGTTTTAGGNCCAGGCTTAGCTGATTAGCTGCTCCTGCCCAGGCTTGAATCCTAAGGGAGTATCTTAGCTCTGTCCCAATGCCTAAGAGCACCTCAAACTCAGTAGCTTAGAATACTGCCAACTTCCATTTGCTCACAGTCCTGCAAATGGTACAGTGACTGGTGCGTGAGCTTTCAACTCTGGAGCAACTTGAACTAATACTGGGNGTTGCCGGGGGCCCCCTGCTCTCCATGNGCTTTCTTGGGCCTCCTCACAACATGCAGTAGATGAACTCCAAGGAGTTATGTTAGCTTTCTATCACTGACAAATCACCTCAGATAATCAGCACAGAAGGAAAGGTTTGTTTTGTCTGGAGGGTTCAGAGGATTCAGTCCTTGGTCATTCGGTCCTGGTTGTTTTGGGGCGTGTGGTAAAACAGTACATCCTGGCAGGAACACAAGACCCAAGAAACTGTCCACTTCGTGGTGGCCAGAAAGTGGAGGGAGGAGGGGGCTCATGTCCCAGTGTTCCCTTCAAGGGTGTGCCCTAATAGGCTTCAGTTCCCATGCGTTCTTCCACCTCACAACAATACCACAAGCTAGTATCCAAATCTTTAACCCGTTGGCCTTTGGGAGACACTTATCCAATCCATAGCAGGAAAGGACTTATGGAAGCCACAGGCTTTTCTCAGAAAGTAGACAGCACACACCTACTTATTGTACTCCTCACAGTAAGGAGCTGGAGAAATAGACTCTACTCGCCTATGAGAGAAGGCATTAATGCAGTCTTCATGTTGTCACAGGGAATGACAAAGACATAGGGATGGTTTACTGGGCATTTGGCTGGTGGAAGGGGCAGGGATGCCAATTACCCCATCCAGGACAGCACAGTCAGCCATGCCATCTTTTAAAGGCTGTTTTAGGGAGGGAGTCTGGCTCTTGTCATTTGCCAGGCTCTATTGCGTCTTCCTAACTTTTGAACCCAGTTTTCTGGCACTTAAAATCCTGTGCTATCTTTTTAACAATTCCCTTTTACTTAATGCCGCCGCAGCCAGCATCTATGTACCTAAGAATGTGATACCTTAACCTCTAAGAGAGCTAGTGAGAACTCAATGGCAAGAGACAGGATAGTTTACCAGAGAGGAAACACCTGAAAAATGTTCTGCCTCGCTAGCAACAAAGACAAAACACCTAAATTAAACAGCAGCAGCAGCGTGCCCTTACTGTCTCAACATCAACAATATTATCTGAGCTGTGAAGGGGATGTGGGGAGGAGCTTTCCCGCCTCGCTGGGGTTGCAAGCTTTCTAGCCTTTCTTGTTGGAAATTTTTGGCAATAGGTGCCAAGAAATAGAAAATGCCCCATTCATTTTCAGTTACTTGTAGGAAACAGCCTGTGCAAATACATTGAAGGGGATAGAAAGTGAGGTATGAAGACATTCACCCCAATGTTATATTTTAGCAAATATGGAAACCTAAAAGACATGATGTCATATTACTCAGTCTTTAAGATGGAAGTTGTTCACTGGGGAGGCAGCTCAGCTGGTAGAGTGCCTGCCTAGAGCACCCCTAGGTTTGACCTCTAGCACCACATAAAACCAGTATCTGCAATTCCAGCCCTCAGGAGGTGGAGGCAGGAGGATCAGAAGTTTAAGGTCATCCTTGGCCAACCTGGACTACATAAGATCCTGTCTCAAACAAAACAACAACAAAAAGAATCTGTAAAGAACTATATCTCATGACCCATATGGGATAATTTTGAGTGAATATTATACAGATTTTTCTTGATGTGATCAGGTAAATAAGCCACTCGGGGCATTTCAAATATTGTCATTGTGGGACCTACTTCATAGGTGACAAAGAGCAGAGAACCCATTGTTAAACTGAAGGGACCCAGAGCTGAGCAACATCAGGGTTGCAAGAGGTTGTCTCACAGCCTCGAAGTTATGCACTTGGTGGGAGCAAGAGTCATGGCTACTGGAAAATTCCTCCCCCAGGCAGAGGGGGTGAGCAAATATCCTGGTGGACTCTTCTACTCTTTAAACTTGCCAGTGCCTCCCATGGCCCAGTTTGGGATGGGGACCAGGGGAGAGGAATGAAACTGGAAGTAGATGGAAAATGACGACTGCAGAGCATGATCTCAGCTATGTAAAAACAATACATATTAAATGATGTCAAGAGTAGTTATCTTTGCTGATGGCCTCTTAATTACTTGTTTTCTTTGAAGAACCTAAACAATATTAACATTAAAAAAGGAAGGTTGTGTGAGTGAGAAATGCCAAATAACATTTTAAAGAGGTTAATGCCAGTGTAATTATGGTTGTGACAGAGTTAAATGGTGACATTTTTAGACAATCTCTCTTCAAGGGATTCAGTGGTCTCAGAGCTTGGTGTACTCCAAGGCAGTGGCCAGAAGGGGGCGCTCCAGCCCAGCACGTCAAAGGCCTCCTGGACAAGTTGGGCTGGGATTTCTGTGGCCACAGCAGAGTGGGATCTTGAGGAGACTTGTGTGGCCTCCTCAGTCCCTGTCCCTAAAAGCTTATTATCTCTGTCTTCATTTCAGAGCAATCCGTCCTCTTTGGGAAAGTTATTGCCATGGTTCTTCAGAAAGCTAAGCTGAACACCACCGGAACTCATGGGTTCTTCCTGGTCTGTTTGGGGGTGTTTGGCGCATGCTCATTGATGGGCTCATCGACCAGAGAGCCTCACTGTACTGTTTATGCATGGCCTAAAGGGACTTATTTTGAGGTGCTTAGGGCTCCTAGCGCTGGATAATACATGCCCCATAAAACCCATTGTGGTGTTCCCCTAGTAAATCCCTTAGGTCTCAGTATGTTAGCATTTCTAGTGTTTCTCTACCATTTGACTCTGAGACAACAGCCGGGGCCAGTTAACCAGCAAAGTTGCAAGTGTAGTTAGAGTTAAGTTATGAAGTGGTCGGAAGACATATTCTCTCAGTGAAGATGTGTTATTTTGAGTATTTGCTACATCAGCCTACTGCCAAGCCCTTAGCTTTGTTCTCCTAAGTGCATAAAGCCACCCATAGCTGAATATGCTGGCTGGGTTGGGGTGCAATTCTGCCTGCCTGAAGCCCCCTCATCTCGACCAGCCCTTCAAGCAAATGGTTTTCCCATGGACATCTACTGATAAGTCTTCAGGGGTCAGAGGAGGTTGTTTTCGGGAACATGAAAATTTTCCTGGGGGAAAATGGGTCAGACTTCAAACACTGGACATCCCAAAGCTGCACCAGGCTCAAATCTGAGCACAGCTGCAGTCCATCACAGGCTGCCACTAGGGCCCTCACAGTGAGTGCTGCCAACCTGCTGCCTGTGCAGAAACCTAGCAAGAGCTGCGTTCTGAACTCCCATTCAGGCTATGCACTCCTCACACGTCACTCTTTGTGTGTGGGGTTGGT
>LZPO01007947.1:911963-923780 GCA_001675575.1 Neotoma lepida
ATCATTTTAATAAAAAAACAAAACAAAAAAATCCTAATATTAAATGTGACACTTCAGAGCTATTACCATAAGGGGTAAATCGCACCTTCTCCATCTGCTGATTTCAGAGAAGGCTGGAGGGTAGGTGGTACAAAAACCAAATAAGAAACCATGCCCGGGGTCTCTGTAGCTGGCTGCTAGTCCCCAGATGCTGGCTTTTTCAGGCATGTCACATGTTGGTCCAAGGAAGTAGGATTTCTGCGGTAGCTGTGCACATACCACTCAACTCATGAGAATCCAGCTTCCGTGGAAATGTGCAGAGTGTTTACAAAATGAAAATTGTCTTAACAAGAGCAGGACATTACTGTCTGAGATGATTTTCCTGTCATCAAGTGAAACTTGTCATGTCTACTTATAGAAGCCTCATCCTCTGTGATTCTTTTAAACAGCAAAATGCCCAGCCAGTCCTCTGGGGGCCTCTGGACCACAGTCTTAAAGTTACCCATGTTTTGGCATGTATCATCAGCACTCAATTTTTTATTGTTAAATAATATTCTCTTGTTTGTGTATCTTTTTTACTAGTTGTTGAACTGTTAGTTTTTTTTTTCCTACTTTTGTATATTGTGAATACAGAAGCCCTAGGGCATGTATGGGTTTTCTGTGGTCATATTTTTGCTGTCTTTGGTATATTTGTGTGTATGCACATATGTAATATATATCATATATAAATTCATACCATTGAAATTCACCTTCCTTCCTGATTTTTTTTTTTAAACCCATGCTTGCCCCAGGCAGACAGGCAGTGAGTGGTTCAGGGAGGCTGTCCTAGCTTTTTGTAACTTTATATTTTCAAGGCACAAAATGCTGGATTGTGAGAGATGCCCTACTGTTAGGGACTCTTCTTATGTATGGGCCTTTTCTCCAGAGATGTCACACAGTGTCACTAGGACAGAAACTTGGGATTGTTTTGTCATTTTAGTGTTGGAACCCCAACATCTATTTAGGGATTTCCTTGCTATGGGAACTCCCTCTAGGAAGGACAAGATCTCCTCTCTCCACTGAAGCTGAAATATCCACCCTCCCTGCTTCCTGGTATATCAGTTTTAGGNCCAGGCTTAGCTGATTAGCTGCTCCTGCCCAGGCTTGAATCCTAAGGGAGTATCTTAGCTCTGTCCCAATGCCTAAGAGCACCTCAAACTCAGTAGCTTAGAATACTGCCAACTTCCATTTGCTCACAGTCCTGCAAATGGTACAGTGACTGGTGCGTGAGCTTTCAACTCTGGAGCAACTTGAACTAATACTGGGNGTTGCCGGGGGCCCCCTGCTCTCCATGNGCTTTCTTGGGCCTCCTCACAACATGCAGTAGATGAACTCCAAGGAGTTATGTTAGCTTTCTATCACTGACAAATCACCTCAGATAATCAGCACAGAAGGAAAGGTTTGTTTTGTCTGGAGGGTTCAGAGGATTCAGTCCTTGGTCATTCGGTCCTGGTTGTTTTGGGGCGTGTGGTAAAACAGTACATCCTGGCAGGAACACAAGACCCAAGAAACTGTCCACTTCGTGGTGGCCAGAAAGTGGAGGGAGGAGGGGGCTCATGTCCCAGTGTTCCCTTCAAGGGTGTGCCCTAATAGGCTTCAGTTCCCATGCGTTCTTCCACCTCACAACAATACCACAAGCTAGTATCCAAATCTTTAACCCGTTGGCCTTTGGGAGACACTTATCCAATCCATAGCAGGAAAGGACTTATGGAAGCCACAGGCTTTTCTCAGAAAGTAGACAGCACACACCTACTTATTGTACTCCTCACAGTAAGGAGCTGGAGAAATAGACTCTACTCGCCTATGAGAGAAGGCATTAATGCAGTCTTCATGTTGTCACAGGGAATGACAAAGACATAGGGATGGTTTACTGGGCATTTGGCTGGTGGAAGGGGCAGGGATGCCAATTACCCCATCCAGGACAGCACAGTCAGCCATGCCATCTTTTAAAGGCTGTTTTAGGGAGGGAGTCTGGCTCTTGTCATTTGCCAGGCTCTATTGCGTCTTCCTAACTTTTGAACCCAGTTTTCTGGCACTTAAAATCCTGTGCTATCTTTTTAACAATTCCCTTTTACTTAATGCCGCCGCAGCCAGCATCTATGTACCTAAGAATGTGATACCTTAACCTCTAAGAGAGCTAGTGAGAACTCAATGGCAAGAGACAGGATAGTTTACCAGAGAGGAAACACCTGAAAAATGTTCTGCCTCGCTAGCAACAAAGACAAAACACCTAAATTAAACAGCAGCAGCAGCGTGCCCTTACTGTCTCAACATCAACAATATTATCTGAGCTGTGAAGGGGATGTGGGGAGGAGCTTTCCCGCCTCGCTGGGGTTGCAAGCTTTCTAGCCTTTCTTGTTGGAAATTTTTGGCAATAGGTGCCAAGAAATAGAAAATGCCCCATTCATTTTCAGTTACTTGTAGGAAACAGCCTGTGCAAATACATTGAAGGGGATAGAAAGTGAGGTATGAAGACATTCACCCCAATGTTATATTTTAGCAAATATGGAAACCTAAAAGACATGATGTCATATTACTCAGTCTTTAAGATGGAAGTTGTTCACTGGGGAGGCAGCTCAGCTGGTAGAGTGCCTGCCTAGAGCACCCCTAGGTTTGACCTCTAGCACCACATAAAACCAGTATCTGCAATTCCAGCCCTCAGGAGGTGGAGGCAGGAGGATCAGAAGTTTAAGGTCATCCTTGGCCAACCTGGACTACATAAGATCCTGTCTCAAACAAAACAACAACAAAAAGAATCTGTAAAGAACTATATCTCATGACCCATATGGGATAATTTTGAGTGAATATTATACAGATTTTTCTTGATGTGATCAGGTAAATAAGCCACTCGGGGCATTTCAAATATTGTCATTGTGGGACCTACTTCATAGGTGACAAAGAGCAGAGAACCCATTGTTAAACTGAAGGGACCCAGAGCTGAGCAACATCAGGGTTGCAAGAGGTTGTCTCACAGCCTCGAAGTTATGCACTTGGTGGGAGCAAGAGTCATGGCTACTGGAAAATTCCTCCCCCAGGCAGAGGGGGTGAGCAAATATCCTGGTGGACTCTTCTACTCTTTAAACTTGCCAGTGCCTCCCATGGCCCAGTTTGGGATGGGGACCAGGGGAGAGGAATGAAACTGGAAGTAGATGGAAAATGACGACTGCAGAGCATGATCTCAGCTATGTAAAAACAATACATATTAAATGATGTCAAGAGTAGTTATCTTTGCTGATGGCCTCTTAATTACTTGTTTTCTTTGAAGAACCTAAACAATATTAACATTAAAAAAGGAAGGTTGTGTGAGTGAGAAATGCCAAATAACATTTTAAAGAGGTTAATGCCAGTGTAATTATGGTTGTGACAGAGTTAAATGGTGACATTTTTAGACAATCTCTCTTCAAGGGATTCAGTGGTCTCAGAGCTTGGTGTACTCCAAGGCAGTGGCCAGAAGGGGGCGCTCCAGCCCAGCACGTCAAAGGCCTCCTGGACAAGTTGGGCTGGGATTTCTGTGGCCACAGCAGAGTGGGATCTTGAGGAGACTTGTGTGGCCTCCTCAGTCCCTGTCCCTAAAAGCTTATTATCTCTGTCTTCATTTCAGAGCAATCCGTCCTCTTTGGGAAAGTTATTGCCATGGTTCTTCAGAAAGCTAAGCTGAACACCACCGGAACTCATGGGTTCTTCCTGGTCTGTTTGGGGGTGTTTGGCGCATGCTCATTGATGGGCTCATCGACCAGAGAGCCTCACTGTACTGTTTATGCATGGCCTAAAGGGACTTATTTTGAGGTGCTTAGGGCTCCTAGCGCTGGATAATACATGCCCCATAAAACCCATTGTGGTGTTCCCCTAGTAAATCCCTTAGGTCTCAGTATGTTAGCATTTCTAGTGTTTCTCTACCATTTGACTCTGAGACAACAGCCGGGGCCAGTTAACCAGCAAAGTTGCAAGTGTAGTTAGAGTTAAGTTATGAAGTGGTCGGAAGACATATTCTCTCAGTGAAGATGTGTTATTTTGAGTATTTGCTACATCAGCCTACTGCCAAGCCCTTAGCTTTGTTCTCCTAAGTGCATAAAGCCACCCATAGCTGAATATGCTGGCTGGGTTGGGGTGCAATTCTGCCTGCCTGAAGCCCCCTCATCTCGACCAGCCCTTCAAGCAAATGGTTTTCCCATGGACATCTACTGATAAGTCTTCAGGGGTCAGAGGAGGTTGTTTTCGGGAACATGAAAATTTTCCTGGGGGAAAATGGGTCAGACTTCAAACACTGGACATCCCAAAGCTGCACCAGGCTCAAATCTGAGCACAGCTGCAGTCCATCACAGGCTGCCACTAGGGCCCTCACAGTGAGTGCTGCCAACCTGCTGCCTGTGCAGAAACCTAGCAAGAGCTGCGTTCTGAACTCCCATTCAGGCTATGCACTCCTCACACGTCACTCTTTGTGTGTGGGGTTGGTNNGGGAGGAATTGTTGGAAAATCCAAGGGAAATTAAGGAGATTGAAGGATAATCTTCTATAACTCTTCATAGTTTGGCTTTTCCAAGNACTCCTCCCCTGCACGTTTTCCCGATAGAGAGAATCTGCCTTAATTTCTGTGGCTCCCCCACCAACTTTATTCCTNAAGTTTGTTGTGGTGTTAAACTTGTGCTTTGGAAAATGAATTAAGACCATGTACAGGAAAAGATTGTTTTGCTGAAACACAAAAAGTTTGTGTAAGCAAAATAGAATTTTAAATAACATTCATTTGGTACCATGGAAAGATGCTTCCTAAGGGTACAGAGGGGNTAACGGTACAGCTGAGTGGTGGAGTGTGTCTTCCTTTTATGCCCAAGGCCCTGAGTTTGATCCATAGCAAAAACAAACAAAACAACAAAAACTTCAATAAGAAAACAAAAAACCCTAACCAAAAACCAAACCAAAACAAAATGAAGATATGCTTGTAACTCAAATTGTTAAAAACAATCCTGGGGGCTGGAGAGATGGCTCAGGGGTTAAGAGCATTGGCTGTTCATCTAGAGGACCCATATTCAATTCCTAGCACCCACAAGGCAGCTCACAACCATTTGTAACTCCTGTTCCAGGGGATCTGACACTTTCACACCAATGCACATAAAAAACAAAAAAAACAAAACAAAACAAAAGTCTGGATTTATTAGGTGTGAAGATTGTCACTGAAGAAGTGTTATCCTGGCTGCCACTGTTGGCAGAGGCTGACACTAGCAATTCTTGGGATTTTGAAGAGCTGGGGTTTGCATTTCTAGGCTAGTGCCCAAACATCAGTTCCCAAGAATAAATGCTTGTTTTATTTTAAAATACATTCTCATTTTATTTAGATATAGTTTACAGTCAATAAAACCCACAAGGCACATACTTATTCCTAAAATAAACTGCTGTATAATGTGTCTACATGTAAAGTTCTATGTGTTTAAAAGTTTCAAGAAGAGAGGAATCTTTTCTCTNAGTTCTCTTGATTGTGTTTCTGATTGCATGTGTACAACATTCAATGATTATAAATTCCATTCATGGGCACCCTTTTGTAGGCACCCCACAAGATCATTTCTAGTCCCCAGTATATATATAAGTATAAATAATGACAATGGAGAAATGATCCAAAATAGTTACTTAAATACAGGATTGTTTTCTAGAACACATTTTTTTCTGAATAATTTTCTGTACTTAAAATAATCTCTTTTATAGTTGTGATTTTATAAGTAAGGATAATTCTAAAAGCCATTTTTTGTTGTGTTTTTGAGACAGGGTCTCACTCTGTAGACCAGGCTGGAGGTGTNAGTCACCTGGTTCTGCACCTCTGATGCTGATAATTTATTTTATTTTTTATTTTTTATTTTTTTTGATGCTGATAATTTAAGAGAGACATTTTGCCGTTCAAGGACAGCTCATATCGCCCTCCTTTAAAAAACCCAGTTCCTTTTCTGACTCACTGGCTTTTGGTCTTGACCTGGCTTTAAGAAGCTCTCTGTTAGAGCTAAGATGCTTTATTAAAAGTGTCTTAGCCTGGGGGACNGGGTAGTAGAGAGGGTTATTTTCCATGGCTACTCCTTTGTACTGTTGGAAGATTTTACCAATGCAATATTCTCCAAAAATTAAATGAAGAAATTTCCAGCAGGCAGATCAGTAANAACATGTATTCATCTTTAGTTTCTTTTCTTTAACATGTTTTGAAAATACTCAAGGATACAAGTAGACACATAAATGTGGGAGTTAGAGAGAAATGGGTTAATTAAAACATGCNCCTTTCCCCAGACATATCCCCATTAACTTATTCTACCTAGACAGTTGTGTAAGCAGAGCATGGTCTCAGAATGACTTAACCTGTTTTTATAGCTTATACATCGCTTGACAACAAAGAATCATTGGTGATTCTGTTTGCTGTAGGCAGTGAGACTTTACCTTTCTTANCATTAATTCCAGCTGTTAGGAAGCTGTTAGCCTGCATTTCTGGTTANGTAGCAGCTTTCTACTCCAGGGACAGGAGCAGGCTCTTCATGCTATGAGATGATCCACAGAGGGCCCGGCACCAGAGGCATTGACTCCATCTCTGAAAACAAGACAGAGAGGTTGAANTTGTGCTTCCACTGTGAACAGTGGCAAGTTTTCCTGCTTCTTCTAGTTCCTGGGTACTCCTTATTATNAAACAGTATTCAACATCAAGAAGTTATTTGTGTGTATTAATTGTATAAAACACTGACTTTCATTATATTTTTATACGTTTGTAACATACTTAGGTCACAGTCACCCACTTCTTGCTCTTGTCTTCTTTAACCTCCCACTGTCCCCTTTCTCTCTCTCTCTCCTTCTACACTCACACCTTTAAAAAATACTGTGACTCCTCATATGAGAGAAAACACATGATATTTGTCCTAAGAGGGCTTATTTTGCTTAACATAATGATTTCTAGTTCCACATATTTTCCTACAAATACCATCATTTAGCTCTTTATGGCTGAGTAAAATTCCACTGGAGGGGCTGGTGAGGTGGCTCAGTGGGTTAAGGTTCTTGTCACCAAGCCCGATGACCTTCATTGGATCCTAGGACCTACATGACAGGAGAGATTAACTCCTGAAAGTTATCCTCTGACCTCCAGAGATGAGACACACACACACACACACACACACACACACACACACACACACAAAGTAATGAAAAAACCCTCATTGGGTATATATGCTATATTTTCTTTGTTCATTCATCCATTGATGGGCATCTAAGCTGATCCATAGCTTGACCATTGTGACCATTGCTGCAACAAACAAGCATTTTGAAGGAAGACACTTTGCCACTTGCCTTTAATACAACATATGCTCAACATTTTGTCTGAGTTCTGCTTCTAATCCTTATTGCTAAATACATGCATTTTTTTACATAGAGCTGATTGTAATACAATTCAATGCTACAAATATCTCATTAACATGTAGCTGTCCATATTGTTACATAGGCCTTGGAAGCTTCCTTTCACATGATAGNAAGTTCACTAAGATAATTTTNCATATTTCCTTGGCCATTTCTCCTGTTGTTGGTCACTTAGCATTCACTGATGTTTGCTTTTTTATTTTATTATTAATACTTCTGTGATGTTAGGGATTGGACCTGGAGTCTGGAGCATGCCAGACAAGAGTTGGAACATGAAGCCATATCCCCAGCTTTTTAATGTTCAATGTTTGGATTTCTTGAACTTACTGAGTTAAAGGGGGATAAATTTTTGGTAGCTTTTGATATGCGTTAACCTAATTTTCTTTCAAAACATTATGCTGATTTACAGCACCAATTAAATATTTCATAAGTGTTTTTTCCAACCATGTGAAGATTATTTTGCAGTTTNTTTTTACACATCTGTATCTCTTTTCAAAAAAAAAAAAAGAAGGTGAAGTAGGATGCAGATGAATTTGCATGTGTGTTGATGTTTACTGTGAACNCTGAGTTCCAGGTACTGAATTCTNCAGATGTTCTCTTACTGAGAATTGCAAAACTGACCAATTTAGCTCCAGGCCTCACATATGGACTGAGTTCCTACTTGAAANCATGATTCCGTAAGGCTTTTTTTTCCATTTGTAAAGTAGAAACTCTGACTTTCTGTTTCTGTGATTGCAGGTGTCTGTACAGAAAGAGGGAGCTGAGGCAAGCTGGACCTCTTGTTCTAATTACACAGGGATAAGTAAATACAGATTCAACATGGCGCTCGTAAGGAGAGCAGGCCATGGCCCATCACACATGGAAAGGTCCACCATGTTGCTTATAAATAAATCCTCACCATCCCTCTGAACATTTTTCAGAAGGTTGCATACAATTATAATAAATTGCAAAGAGCTGTTTTTGTGACCATTACTTNATGTTGTACAAAATGTAGGCAGNTGCTTTTAGATGAAGAACATGACCCAGCNTCATANTGGGGAGGAACCAGAGTCAGGAACAAGTGTCAAATCCAGTCATTTTTTAAAAAAATTATTTCTACCACTTAGCTATTTTAAAACATCTAAGTGTCCATGTCAGCATCCNCAGCACAGACAAAGAAAAAGAGGTCAATTATTTTGGCAATTTTATCCCATTGTTGACACTCCAACCAGAATATTCAGGCATTTCTATACTTATTGTGTGTTTCCTAACAACTGCTTTATTTAAATAATCAGGACCATCTCCTACTCTTGTTCTGGAGATGTCTGGGAATCTAGGTGTGATTTGGTTTGGATATTCCTTGCGGTTTGTGGAGGCCAGGAGCACTGAGGGGTCATGGGTCAAGCTGCATCACAGACTCTGGCCACTTGCTATTTTAATTCCTCTTTGTTAGTTCTCTTTCTTAGAGATGTATTTCTCTAAGTGCCTTTTCATTTGGTAAAACTTAAAAAAATCAGATCCAAAGGGAATACTGCATGGTCTCTTTTCATACTAAAAATCAGCTTCCATAGCAATGAAAGAGATAACTTGATAGAGGGAGACATCATAGGGATAGGGAGAAACCTGGTGCTAGGAAAATTCCCAGGAATCCACAAGGATGACCCCAGCTTAGAGTACCAGCAATAGTGGAGAGGGTGCCTGAGCTGGCTTACCCNAGCAATCNGATTGGTGAATACCCTAACTGTTATAATAGAGCCTTCATCCAATAATGGATGGAAGCACATGCAAAGATCCACAGCCAAGCACCAGGGTGAGCTCCAGGAGTCCAGTCGAAGACAGAGAAGAATTCTATGAGCAAGGGGCATCAAGATCATGATGGAGAAATCTACAGAGACAACCGAATCAAGCTCTTGGGANCTCATGAACTTTAGACCAACAACTGTGGAGCCTCCATGGGACTGGACTAGGCCCTCTACATAAGTGAGACAGTTGTGTAGCTTTATCTGTTTAAGGGGTTCCCTGGCAGTGGGATCAGGATCTATCCCTGGTGCAAGAGCTGGCTTTTAGGAGCCCATTACCTATGGTGGGAGACCTTGCACAGCCTTAATTCACGGGGGAGGGGCTTGGATTTGTCTCAACTGAATGTACCAGGCTTTGCTGACTCCCCATGGGAGGCCTTACCTTTTCGGAGGAGGGGATGGAGGGTGGGTTGTGGGGAGAGGCTGGAGTGATGAGAGGGGGATCTGTGGTTGGTTTGTAAAATGAATAAAAAAATTTCTTAATAAAGAAAAAAAAAACAGCTTCAAAGAGTACACTGTATGGCCCCTTTTCATGTTAAAGTGATTGTTTCCACATTATGCTTAAAGAAAGAATCATGAAAATTCTTCACATTGCCATGCACAGATAACAGCTTNTTAGACATGAAGAGACAATTCATCCAATCCAACCAATTGCCTCATGTTCCAGACAGGCAAACCNGGGCCCAGTGAGTTGTTCAGGATTATGAACAAAGTAGAGTCAAGCATGGGCTCCAGTCTGTTCTCTAGGACTGCACTCTGGCCGTTTGATGCTACGTAGGATGCCTAGTCTATGAGTGAAAACAGACCCAGCAAGTGTCAGTCATGACTGGGAGCTCCTTAAATTATGGAGCCATTTGTAGTTAATAAACTTTTTTTTGAACATATTTCTTTAATTGATTCTTTGGGAATTTCACATCATACACCCTCCAATCCCACCCATTTCCCAGTTCTTTCTTCACCCTTGAAGCCTCCCCTCCCCTGCAAAGGAAAATTTAAAAAGAAATTATAAAAATAAGAAATAAAAAATAAAATACAAATAAGAATATTAGTTAATTAAAAACAAACAAGCAAAAAAGAAAGAAAACAAAACCAAAACCCAAAAACTTACAAACCACCAAAAAAAAAAGAAAACAAACAAACAAATACCACTTTACTCATCCATCTTTCCAGCCTCTCCATCACCTCTTCATTTGTCTTAGTGGCATTGGGAGATGCTGTGTAGTAGTTAATAAACTCTTAAACACACAGAGGGCATGGATATGTAGAAGAAGGCTTATTTAACATTTCATGAAATAGTCTTAATTCGCTAGCTTTTTTTATTGTGCTTTCTTGTGATTTATGAATTATCAAAGGAAAAAGTCAATGAAAGGAAACTATATATACTGTTTTTATTTTACTTTAGTCATGATCATTAAAAAAATATTAATTTTTAACTCTAAGCACTCATTCCTTAAGTAAGCAACAAATGGGGAAATCTCTTGAGGTTATTTAGGAAACTCTGGACATTTCCTTATCTCTGCACTGAGGCTTTTTTGTGATGTGTGTATACACGTGTGTGTGCAAGTGCAAGTGAGTGTATGTGCATGTATGTATGTGTGTGTGNACATCAGAGGACAACCTCAGGTGCCATGCACCTTTATGTGTTTGAGACAAGTACTTTCATGGGCTTGGAGCTCACCAAGAAGGCCAGTCTGGCTAGCCAGTGAGTCCCATGAATCTAGCCTTTCCAGTCCTGAGATTACAAGTGTGTGCCACTCACTGTTCGTGGCTCTTTTCACATGGAACCTGGGGATCAACTTACAAGGCAAACGTTCTACTTACTGAGCTGTGCTCCAAGCTCTGAATTGAGATTAAAAACAATTATGTGTGCATCTGTGTATATGTTTATGCCACATGTGTATGGATTCTTACAGAGGCCACAAGAGGATGTCAGCTCCTGTAGAGTTACAAGTGATTGTGAGCCAGCAGATGTGGGTGCTGGGCTATTAACCTGGGTCCTCTGCAAGAGCAGCAAGTACCCTTAGGCACTGAGGCACCTCTTCAGCCCCTGGATTGAGATTTTTGATTTCATTGTTTTTATGGGAGCTCTGGGGGTTTGAACTTAAGTCTTCATGCTTGCACAGAAAATGTTTTTATACACTGAGACATCTCCCTAGCCCTTTGGATTTATTTATTTATTTTTGCTAAAGAAATTGAGTTTGCAGATTTAAAAAATTGTATACAGTAAGTCTTCATCAGGTTTTGATAGAGAAAGATGGTCTAAGACATGAGTTAAGCTAAACTTTGAAAACTCTTTCTGATTTGGATGGCAGATTCTCAGAGGGAGGAAGATAGTNCAGCCNGGTCTCTGTGTCACCGGTGAGATGCTACAGATGGGATTATTGCTTGTGTTCCAGTGTGAAGACACAGACTAGTGAAGCCTCTCCTCTGAGCTTTGGAGCTGGTTTAGCATGGTCATGCGATTTTATAACAATAAGAAGAGAGGCCTGCAAAATGGCTTAGTGAGTTAAAGCACTTGCCACCAAGCCTGACAACCTGAGTTCAAGCCCCAGAATTTATGTGGTAGAATGAGAGAACTGACTCCCGCAAGCTGTCCTTTGACCTTCACATGTATGCTGTGGCATGCTCAGGGGTGTGTGTGTGTGTGTGTGTGT
>LZPO01007947.1:923795-926295 GCA_001675575.1 Neotoma lepida
TGTGTGTGTGTATGTGTGTGTGTGTATGTGTGTGTGTATGTGTGTGTGTGTATGTGTGTGTGTGTGTGAACAAATAAATAATATAAAAAATAGCAAAAACATTTACTTTCCCCTCAATCCTGCCCTAGGTGCTGCTCTATTGTCACTATAGTCATAATCACATTCAGAGGTGTGCTTTGTTATTATCCTAAAATGTTACAAGTGGGGAAACTGAGGTGCAGGTAATGTCAGCAATTGGGTCAAGACCAGTCAACCAGGTTGAAGAAGAGCTAAGGTTATAATCAGGTTTGCTGGATTTACGGTTTGTCATTTTTCCACTGCAGTTTTGTTACTATACTGAAGNCACGATGGTTAAGATGGTTTCCTGCCTTTTCCTTTCCCGTGGCTACTGAACAGGGAGCACAGAGCCTAAGCCCCTGGCTTCTGGCCAATGGCAGTGCTCTACCCTCTTTAATTTGATTTCCCATTCTTTCTGCTCAATCAGCAAACACTGGGACTGCATACAAGCCAGAATATTGACAGTTCTTCCCTCTGACTTTGCCTTGTTTTTCCCTTTGGTGTTGGGGGACAAGCTAGAGGAGAGAAAAACTGGAAATCTTAAGGCAATCTTCCCTCTGACTTTGCCTTGTTTTTCCCTTTGGTGTTGGGGGACAAGCTAGAGGAGAGAAAAACTGGAAATCTTAAGGCAAAAGATTCCCCATCTGGATGGTCTGAATGCCATCAAAACCTGGTTAATTCATTATCATTCAGCTAGCCTGTGTCCTGCGCCTTCATGCTAGCCTGACGGTGAGAAAAGCCTGTTTTCATTTCTTCTTTTGCCAAGTCCATCTGCACTGCACAGGTGCAGGGCCGGGCTCTTAAAATAGAAGCTTTCTTCTGTGTGATGTGGCATGGTGGAAAACCCCTGGCTTCCTTACTTCATGTTCAGATTAATGAAATGATGATGTGTCCCTTCCTTGTGGCGTTGTCCTGGCTTCTATGAGATCTTTCATTTCTCAGTTAACTTCTCTAGTTTCTCTGTTTGTCAAACAGCACCTGCTCTCGGTGGTGTTAAGTTCCGTCCTACCTTTCTTTGATTTCCTGTGCTTATGTTTCTGATTAGGACTCTGATTTGGGAATTCTTTTTGTCTTGTTTGATTCTCCCAGCAATGCTGTTCTGGCAAGGATGGCGGGGATAACAATGGTTTTTGATACTTAAAATCCCTTGTCCCACCATTTTGATACCACATTTACCCTGGTGTAGTCAGGGTAAACTGAATGTCACAGCCAGTGTATCTAAAATGGTTAGATACACTCAAAAGCCAGATTAAGTCCTCATGTGTCTGTTTAGAATCACAGAAAATGAGAGCTGATTCAATTTAAAACTTGGGATGGACATTTCCATGACAGCCGTTCTTACTTTTTAGCTTAACTATTTAAGATTTTTCTTAGAAGCTCAACATCTGTACTGTGAAAGGCTGGTATTTATTAAAGTTTACTAATTTCTACAACAACCCTAAGAAAAGGGAATTGTTTCTACCTTACAAAGAAGACAGTGAGGGTTAGGATCTACTAATGACACTGGATGGGAATTTAATGAGGTGAAAGACAGTACTCTTTAGCAAGTGTCTGGCTAAGCATCAAGAAAATGGTTACTCTGGGTCAAATGGTTAGCTCCATTTCCTCTGCTATGAGTACTAGGTAGTGATTAACTCTGAGGTTGGAAAATGTTTAAGAGGAGCCCTCTGATTTCAGTTTTATTTATTTGTTTGTTTATTGTTGTGGTGGTGATGATCAAGTTCAGGGCCTTGGATATGCCAGCCATCTCTCTACTATTGGGCTTCACTTCCAGCCCATTATCAAACAAGCTAGCAATGTTTTCACGAGACCAATTGAATACAGATGAAAATTTACCACATAGATTGTTAGGAAATGAGCAATTGATGGATTGGATAAAACATACCCCAGGCAGAGCAGGTGAATTCTCACAGTGATGGAGACGGTGGAGAGCCAGCATAGCTGATCGTTCTAGGAAAAGTCAAGACCACAGCTATGAGCTGTAACAGAGAAAAGGCCAAGTCAATTATGGACTGTTAGAATGAGAATAATGCAGCATTCAAAGTGATCAGTGTGTTGCCTTGGCAGAAACAAGTGCTCTGTGTACACAGAGTTGAACATGAAACTGTAATTTTGTGGCTGATCCTGGGGCTATGGGTGGAATATACAGATAAATATCAGAAAAGAATACAATGTGAGAAGTGAAAGTAATAGATGCTAGGGTTAAAAATTTATAGGTGGATTTAAAAATCTTTCTCTTTAATCATTGACATAAGATTTTTTTTTAAATTGAATAATGACTGGGTTGAATAACCAAGCAGCCTCTGCCTGAGGGCTCCATCCACCTCAGAACTTCCTTCCTGGTTTTCATTGTGTCTTAGCCTTGGATGGATGGTTTTCTTAAAGAGCGTGGGATGCAACACATACAGTGGGTGATGGGACTCTCTCCTCTTGTCTTGCTGTG
>LZPO01007947.1:931295-936384 GCA_001675575.1 Neotoma lepida
GGGAGGAAAACAGCTGGATGGTTGGATTTCTTGAAACTTTATGTTCATGATTAGAAAGCACATTTCTCTTTTTCTTCAGTATTAGTCTTTTGGGCAATGCATGTCACACCTTAACCCTGCAACATTTACTAAGCTCCTTTTTGGCACTGGATGGTGTGGATGGGGGAATATATGTGCAGCTGGCCAAGATCCATAAGCCTGGGGGTCAGTCACAGGATTTGCAAACAATATCTTCACCTTGTGCCTCATTTTCTATATCTTCCAAGTTGTGAGATTTTTTTTATCGCCTTTTCTTGTTAAATTGGTAAGTGTGTTATTGCATATTGGAAGAAACAAATATTTCAGTATAAATTGGAGGATTCCTTGTGGGTTTACTGCAGGGAGAATATCTACTGAGCTTAGTTATGGACTCCAAGAGCCTGTTAATAATTAAGAATATAAGCTGGGTGATAGTGGCACATGTCTTTAATCCCAGCNCTCAGGAGGCAGAGGCAGGTGGATCTTTGTGAGTTTGAGGCCAGCCTGGTCTACAAAGTGAGTTACAGGACATCCAGGGCGACACAGAGAAACCCCATCTCAAAAAACCCAAAAAAGGAAAAAATAGTTAAGAATATGAACTATATACAGTGCCACATGCCTCTAATGTAAACACTGGGAGGTGGAGGCAGGAGGATCACTGCAAATTTGAGGCTACCTTGTTCTTCATAGTGAGTTTTAGGTCAGCCAGGGCTATACAGAAGGAGGCTTTGTCTCAAAAATCAAATAAGCGCAGCAACAGCAACAAAATGAAACCATGAAACAAACGGATCAATAAAAAAGAGACTATAGAAGGTTTGCACGCATGTGCTACACCATGTCCTATACTAAGATTACATATAATACTTTGTTGATTGCTCACAGTGACATCGAGGTAGAGATTTTATAGATATTGCTTTAATATAGCTGGAGAACCAAGGACAAAGGAAGAGCAAATACGTTTGAAATTGATGGACTCTCACATGACCCATTTCTAATCAGAGGGTTGAAGCATTGGAATGATCTGTGAGGGCACCCTTGGTGCCCGGTAGTCCCCAGCTTGGCTAGCATTTGGCAGGTGGTTGAGGGTATACACCTTCTCTGACCTTCAACATGTGTTAATGCCCTTCTTGTAGCTTGCTTCTGCAGAACTGTCTAGAGAATTCACCCACGTTGCAACNTTTGGTTGATGATTGCTTCCACTGTAGGCTCCTTGATGCTGGATTTCTTTTTGTTGACTATATTGTTTACAGAACAAAACCCAGAGGCAGGTGCATGGAGATACCAATGATTGCAATGAAGTCCAGCATGGTTTATATATCTGTAACCCTGTTAGGTGGGAGAATTATGGGTTTGAAGCCAACCTAGGCTTCATAGTGAGACTCTGCCTCAAAAACCATCCACAAGCCAAGTGGTGGTGGTGCANGCCTTTAATTCCAGAACTTGGGAGGCAGAGGCAGGTTCTGTGAGTTTGAGGCTAGCCTGATCTACAGAGCTAGTTCCAGGACAGCCAAGGTTACACAGAGAAACCCTGTCTTGAAAAACAAAAACCAAACCAAACCAAACTAAAAAACAAACAAACAAAAAAAAACCAAAATCCACAAAATGAATGAAAGTGACTACTCACATATCCAAACGCATAATTTTCTCTCCTGGATGCTAGGCTTTCTTGGTGAAGGACAGATGACTTAGCTTGAGTTGGATAGGAGCCAACATCAGGGTGAATGGACATGAGGCTGGCCATAGGCATGGATGGAAAGGGATAGAACAAGAAGAGAACCCTCCTGTTGGGGGCTGGGGGCATTTNCTGACATCTATCCTGAGATGCTGATAGAGTCCATCCCTATCTTTCCAAGTCTCTCAGCCTTGAGATGGCTAAACTATTTAGCACAGCCATTTCTTGCTGCTCTCAGGTACTTCCAGAACCTGTCTGGGCCTCATGAAACATCTTTTTTCCCATGTATGGGCCCAGATACTGCATCAGAACTGTTCAAGGGCACTGGTTATTCCAAACTGAGCTTTGACAGTGGAAGAACATTAGGAGTAGAGACCAGTCTGGGGCTGGAGATAGAGTAATATCAAACAAGATGGAGGTTGGTATCATTTCCATCCCAGTGCTGGATGCAGCCTTGGCCAGGTGCTGGGGTGGGGGGCAGGTGTGTGAGGCTTTGGAAACTTGAAAGGGTGTGGAGTACACCACCCAGTCTATTGGTGGAGGATGGGAGTGAAAGCAGCAGATGTCCCTAAGGTTCTGTTTTCAGTTCCTCAAAGGGTCTTCTTGATCACAGCAGTGTGACGGTTGCTATGACAGCTGCTATCTTGGTCCATGGGACACTCCCTCACAAGGTAGCATTACTTTTTTTAATCTTCTCAGACCAGTCACCGTGAAACTCAATAACCAGTCTGGGGTGGGGGGATGGGTGGGGAGATATGTGTGGGTCCTCAGCACTATACCGAAGTGGAAGATGTTGGTTGATAGTACTTTCCTAAATGAATCTAACGTTCTTGGTTGTTGTAGAGATCAATAGAATGTTCTCATTATATGTCTACACTTAGATCCTTACTGCAATTTAAAAACATAGCAGGTAGAAAACACTGGCTTTGAATCTCAATTCTGCCTCTTAGTGACCAGATCTTATCATTCAATCTCCTATTAATTAAGTAGTTAGTAATTATTTTTGGGACAGTTTCTATATGTAGCCTAAGATGGTTTGAGCTTGAGGATTTCTTACTTCAGTGTTCCAAGCATTGGGATTACAGGAGTGTACAACTACCCCGAGTCTATCATTCCGTCTCTTATCTCTTCATTTCCTCATTTGTTAAATGAGTTACTTGATTTCTAAGTTTTTTTTTCCACTGGGACATTCACTGATCCTTTGTTTCTGGAATCAGCAATTGTATACAAGAACTAGTGAAGGAACAGTATTATTTTTGAATTGGGCCTCTTGATTAGGCCAAGTTGGACTTAACTGAATGTATGATCTTAGGCATGACAGTCATTCCTTCTAATCTTAGCTTCCCTATCTTTTATAGAGGGGGTAATGCAAGTTNCTTCAGGAACTTCTTGAAGATTCAATGACATGAGTTGAGACACTGTATCCATTACTGTTAACACAGTAAAACTGTTACAAGCTGGCATCTGTGGAGCCACCGCAGGATAGAAGTTCTCTCTGCTGGTTTCCTATTTGATCATCAATGTTTTACAGCTTTACCTTAGGTTGGGGGCTGTTTCTCATTTGACCTTGAACCCATGGTGGAATCAAAGCTTATGTATTTATGTAGATGGCTGATAGAGAGTGAAAACCATTACTCATTATCCGTTCCAGCTCACAAACCAATGTTCTTAAAAAAAATATCCACACGGAACTTACCATGTGGAAAACTTGGAAAAGGCGTGGGCCATTGGGCTTTTTAGGCCTGCCTTAAGCCTTGTTCTCTTAGCTCTATAATACTCAAATATGAGAACTTCAGCACTGACTTCTTCATCTATGAGTCACAGCTAATAACACCTCAGTGTGGGGTATCAGACATTAAGGTGCCATGCAGGGGACAATGCCAGTGTCAGCCTTCCCTGCTTCATTATCCCTCCTCTGTCATTTCCTTTCTGAGTCTATGCAGAGTCTCATAGCTCCAGGAACACAGAAAGACCCATCCAGATTTGGGAGGTGGAACCTTCCATAAGATACTCAGTCACACAGGAGACATGATAAGGACTACTCAGTCTTGAGACAGGAGTGCGGACAGATGGAAGGACAGAGCAAGGAGAGAGAAGCAGGCAGACGCTGGGGAGAGAAGAGTGAGGGCAAGTGGACAAGGAACAAGAGGAATGGGAAAGAGGCAGGAATGGGCACCTGTGGGGAGAAACGCGAGGAATGAGGTTTCTTAGGCTGCAAAGACAACGTGTCGGGGTGTCTGTAAGGAATCCTTCAGGGAAGAAGACATCAGGAAGAGCCAACCAAAGGCACATGGCAGGTAGCAAGGACATTCTCCA
The DNA here is from genome assembly GCA_001675575.1 of Neotoma lepida. Taxonomy (NCBI): domain Eukaryota; kingdom Metazoa; phylum Chordata; class Mammalia; order Rodentia; family Cricetidae; genus Neotoma; species Neotoma lepida. The sequence continues at coordinate 935,302 of LZPO01007947.1, forward strand.
GCAAGATCTCTCTCCTTCTCCATACTCTCTTCTCTTAGCTACATCCTGCCTACAACCTTGAGTGGCTTACACCAATCTACAGGGCCTTCTCAAATGTCTGTAGCTACAACATCTAAGCAATACATATTTATTGATGTCATGGGCCCCTCTGCAGCTATGTCTGGCACACTCCCTTCTCCCTTGCTGTTGTGGTGAGCAGTCTGTGCCTACTCAAGGGTGACACTTCCACCTGTGTTACTGTCTCACCTATCCAGGGACTTCGTTCCAGAAATTGCTCCTTTATGCTGCACTGCATTTTCCACCCCTACTGGATCTGTCTCATCAGCATTAGCAATGCTGCCGTTGCTCTAAATTTCACATATATCTTCTGTAGATACCTTTTCTCTTCCTATTCTTTCTCTAGTTATGGTCTCATTTCTCTCTTCATTTTCTACTTCTTTCCTTGAAATAGTTTCCCATGCATTCCTTATCCAATCTTTTCCCTTTCATTTTTCTTGAATCCTGTTTTTTCTTTTTTAATTAAAAAGATTTTCCACTCATTTTACATACCAACCTCAGATCCCCCTCTCCTCCTTCCTCCTGCCCCACCAGCCCTTCCCCTCAACTCACCCCCCATTCCCACCTCCTCCAAGACAAGGTCTCCCATGGAGAGTCCCTGGAGACTGGCACACTCAGTTGAGGCAGGTCCAATACCCTCCTCCCTGTGCCAAGGCTGTGCCAGGTGTTCCACCATAGGCACTGGGCTCCAAAAAGCCAGCCCCTGCACCAGGGACGGATCCCGATGAACTGTTTGGGAATCCTTTTTGATCAAATTCTTGCTCTTGCCTTCTATAGAACTTCTCGCCTTTAGTTCACCAACGATCCTCACATTTCTGAATCTGTCAGCTCATTTCCAATCCTAATCTTAGGTGACCTGTCATCATCNATCAACACAGTTGAAATGTTGATCCTCTTTGTAACATTTTTTTNNCCTGGATTATACTGGATTCTAGTGTATCACCATCCTCCTAGTGTCTCTTAGCCTCTGGGGAATCCTTTCTGTCTTCTTTTTCTGGTCTTTCCTCATTTTGCCAGCTTGCTAAT
>LZPO01007948.1:6159-17647 GCA_001675575.1 Neotoma lepida
GAGAGAGGGAGAGTGTTTTCCCTCTCCCCAGGAAAAGTCTTATGACACAGCAGACAAAGAAACAGAAAGGTATAACCCTTCATACATGGGATGGGAGGAAGCAGGCAGCAGAAACTACTTGTGAGAGGTTCATAAGAACATTTAAGTAGCCATCACAGATATTTATGTTCAAGGAACTAAATGAAACCAGAAGAATCAAAAAGTAAGGTAGCAATCAATGCCACAGCAAAGGACAGATAAAGAAGCAAACCAGTACAAAACCAAACAAATCTTGAAATTAAAACTAACAGGACTGAAAAGATGGCTCAGCAGGAGTAAAAGTGCTTGTCACTGGGTCTGAAGACCAGAGTTCAATCCCCAGAAGCCACATAAAGGTGGGGGGAAAGAACCAACTCTTGCAAGTTGTTCTCTGAGCTGTATGGGCTCATGCCAGCATGCACTAAATTTAAAAAACAAATATAGCACAGGAAGGAACCAGGCATGGTAGCTTCCGTGTAATACTAGCACTCACTTGGGAAATTGAGGCAGGTTGAGGCAGGTCAATTGCCACAAGTTTGAGGCCAGCCAAAGTTATGAAGGAAGTTCTAGGACAGCTAGGGTACAGTGTGAGACTCTGCCTCAAATGAACAAACAAAATTCATTTACAGGGGGTCATAAAAGCAGATTCAAGCTGGCAAAATAGAAAATAACACCAAATGACCACTACTGCAGAAAATTTGGACCATCACTATTCCATGAATATAAACACAAAAGACATAGCAGAACAGAGGGTACAAGGAGCAGGAAAAATATCTGAAGTCATGGCTAAAAACTTCCCAAATTTCTTTTTTTTTTCAAAATTGGCCTTCATATCTAGAAAAGCACAACAAATTTAATTTACAACACAATAAAAAGAGACATACATCCCAATTAAAATATCCCAAAGGCAAAGAGAAAATCTGGAAAGCAGAAGAGGCCTCATCACTACAAGGTAACCACAGAAAATGTAGCTCATCATCAGAACCAGGAGCTGGGGTTGCAGTGGGATAACAGAACTAGAATGTTTCCTGTAAATAGTTTCCTGTAAAACTATCCTTCAGAGATGAAAATAACATGCACAAAAAACTACAAACAAGATCTCTGTGGCTAGCAGATCCACAATAATTGAATTATGTGCTACAAAAAGTTATGTGAAAATGACTCCCTGTTACTGTTTTTTGAAATTAGACAGAAATAATTTCAAGTTGAGATAATACTGGACATGAAGAGGACACTAAATCAATGGCTGGTGTCCTTGTGAGGAAAGGAGATTTGAAGATAAGACATACACAGGAAAAAGGACCATGTAAGGCCAAACAGTAAAACTTTGAGAAAAGTACCAGAACTGGAAGAGTATGGTATCCAGATCCCCTAGGGACCTTCCAGTCTCCTGACTGTCAATTGGTTTCCACCAAGCTATTCACTTTGTGCTATTTAGATATGCAGATTTATGCCTTCCATCTGAATCAGGGGGTATTTATCCTTTGTCTGCCATCCCTGCGCTCTCCTGGGTGCACACGAGTGTTTGGGTACACTCACTTCATGCTATCCCACAGATCCTACAGACCTTTTCCCTTCTCCAGTAAANGGATACTCTCACAGACCTCCACATTTGTTCCATCTCCTACTGAACTGTCCAGAGATTATTTCAGAGATTGCACTTTTTAGCTCTAGAATTGTCCCTTGCTTCCTCTTTGTAATTTATTTTTATTGCTCTGACCCATTTCTGAGCACACTGTTCTCCAGAATTCTTTTAGTGTATGCTTGTTCATTTGTTTTGGTTTTTTCTTCTGTGGCCTAGGATTTCTTAAAGCAATCTGAGTGTTTAAGACAGTTACTTCAAAGTGTTTCTGGGCCTTCTAGTGGGTGCTTTCTATTTCTTTTCCTCCTGGGAGTAGGTCATACTTTCCTGGGTTCTTCATACAAACTGATTTTTTCATTTAAAGCTATGTATTTTAAATACTGCAAAAGAGTAACAATTCATCTCTCCCATGGCCATGGTTGCTGCTATTCCTCATGAAGGCTGTCATCCATTAAATGACTTGTAAACCATTTCTGCAAAGATTATTCTACTGTTTCTTTAATGTGGGTACTGAAATCCCCACCCACTCAGTGACCCAACAGAGTTATCTTTAAATACCTCAATACAAGGGAAGGGAAAATTCACCAACAATGCATGGTCATGATAAAAATTAAATAAACAAAGTCAATCTGAATCAATACTCTGCAAAAGCACAAAAAGAAAGTCTTTATTCTTGGGCTAGGTAAACATTCTTTCATGAAACAGCCAAACCAAAACCAATGGAAGATCTGACAAACTGGACACCATCAGAACCTACAGCATCTACTCCCCCAAAGGCACAAAATGGCAAATGAAAACAAGCCAGATAGAGCCCTTTCTTTCCCTGTGAACTATTCCACTCAACTGTAGAACCTAAGCCTGCCCAAGCATCACAAGTGGGTAGCCTTGACCTCATTCACCATGTTCAGCAGGAGCGGTACTGTGTGTGGAATGGAGCCCTAACTCTGGGGTTATCAGAATTAAAAGGAAGTGCTGAAGTTACAGAGTGACTTCAAATCAGTACAATCTACAAGTCAAACTATCTTTTAATTTTACAAATACAAATTGAGTGAGGAGTTAGTGAAGAGCCAGGGTATGCCACCCTCTCAGCTCACTGATGTGTCCACCATAAGTGCATGACTGTGATTGCATTCCTGGGAGGTTAAGAATTGAAGTTGAAAGTTCTAACTCCTTAAACACACATGGTTCGTTTTTCACACAACCAGCCCCCATTCCCACAGCTATGGAAACCCCTCTCCACTCATTTCATTAGCATAAAAAGATAATAAATTCCAAGAGTTTTAGGAACTCTGTGCACAGGAACCAGAAACAAAGCCCAAAATTTCCTTTCATCATACTACAATTAGTGCCCATCAAAAATCTTGATCACTAGAACCTCAGAATGTGCCCTTATTTAGAAATAGCAAGGAATTTGCAAATATACAGATAAAGTCATTTTTATTAGAGTGGGCTCCCAAACCAGTTAACTGGTGCGACAACCCATTCTCATACACCTGAAACAAACCATACAGGGCTTAAAGTTATTTGTGTATCAGTGCTCACGACAGTGTCACTATAGTAAACTAAAGGTGGAAACTCAAGTACAGTCAGGGAAAATGTGTTTTAAACACACAATAGAGGATCATATAATTATTTAAAAGGAAGGAAATACTGCAACTGGGGAGATGGCTCAGTGGCTAAAGTACTTGCCATGCAAGCATGAGGACCTGATTTTGGATCCCCAGCATCCAACATAAAAAGCTAGGCCCAGGAGCATCCATTCTGTTAGATCCCTAGAGCTTGATAGCCAGCCAGTCTAGTCAATCAAAGAGCTCCAAGTTCAGTGAGAGGCTCTGTCCCAAATAAATAAATAAATAAATAAATAAGACATAGATATCAACCTCTAGCCTACACACACATGTATACATACATGTACACACTGAGGGGTGGGAGCAACTCTGTCATGTGCTATAACATGGACACCTTGAAGGCANTGTATTCAGTGGAATAAGTCTAGCTCAAAATCTTTAGAAGCAAACTAAGTGCCCCGAAACCTGTTTCTGTTCTTGTATTTTCTCAACTCATCTTCCATTTCTTCAGGTTACAGATAAATTATACCAGTCATGAAGAACATAAATAAGGGAAGACAACGCCTTAGTCCAGATGTTACAAGAAGAGGGAGTGCCCAATAAAACAAAAGGGGACATCCCTGCTTTGACACTCTTAGTCTTAATCCTGCACTAGCTAGCTCATTTCCTCCTCAGCAAACCTGAAGAAGGCCCCTTGCTGGGTGATGCAGGTTTCTAGCATATGAAAAACAAACAACTTTTACTCTTCTCATCAATTCATCTTCCAGACCAATGGGTTAGCTTGAGGCAGGAGTCTAGTAATTGTCAATCTACAAGTCAGCAAACTTTGGCCACGGGACAAGTAGCAGCTGATACATGTTTATTTAGATTTAGCAACAGCCCATTCATGTAAGCAAACATTTACTGAAATACAGCACTATTGTCCAGGACAGCAGTCCAGTTACAAGGCCAGAGCTGATCTGTAATCACACAACCCAGAAAGCGCCCTTTAAAGTAACTTACATGTTCACAGGATTACCTTCTAAGGTGGTCATGTAAACAAGATATTTCCATATATGAAAAACTATACTCAAGGACTGGGAACATGTCTCAGTTGATGAAGTGTCTGCCACACAAGCATAAAGACTTTGTTCAGATCCCCAACACCCATATAAAACTGGACCAGAAGCTTTTGAATCTGTAACCCCAGTGCTAGGGGATGGAGGGGACAGAGACGGGTGAATCCCTTGAATTCACTGGCCGACCAGCCTAGCTCAATCAAATGGATGAGTTCCATGTTCAGTGAGATCATTTCCCAAAAACAGTGGCGAGTGATACACTGTCCTCCACACATATGCACACAGATGTACACACTCACAGAACACATATATAAAACATGTAGGGGAGTGACAAACACACCTTATTGTCATTGTAAAATTCTTTTAACTTGCTGGATGGAGACAGTGNAACAGAACCTGTCTGGCCACGGAGGCAACATTAAACTGACAAAAACTACAAACGGCCAGAATCAACTTTCCTTGAACCCTGGAATCTTACCCAAAAAAACTTGGAGCTTCAAAAAGAAAGCACCTACTAAGCTGCAGCATGCAGTGCTGTGAATTCCCTCACCAGAACAGCAAACCCATTCCCCANCCCAGCAGCAACAGGGTACGTATGCAATGTTCCAAGGGCTTCCTAAGACTAAGAGTGCCTGTCCACAGCCTCACAGCACCTGACTATGCACTGAGACCTGCCCTTGAATCTCTGGGTAAACTGAGAGGCTGCCTTTGTTTTAACCCTCTTGGAGCTCAGAGCTCAAGTAGCAATCCAGGCAGTAGCGGTCCAAAGCAACTGTGACCAACTGTAGACAAAGCCTGGAAAAGAGGCGACCAAGGGTGAGGAAAGGTTTTGAAGAGCACTGATGTAAAACTGGAATCAAAAGCACCTCTATATGGCCAGGTCTAGATACACTCTCAGAAGATTTACATCTCTGGCTGCTGATGGGGCTCTGGGTAAGCAGGAGGTGGACTAAGGCAGAGTTATAGATGGCCTAATGAACACTGAAGTATTTCAGCTACTGCCAATTTACAAAAGCAGGGTGTGCTTTTTATTATTTGGTTCCAGAAATGTAAGAAAATATGTCAGTTCGCTGGTTGAGCACTAAGATGACAGGTAGAGATATAAGTAACTACACAAAAAGAGCAGTCTCTCTGTGAAATCAGTTTGGAAAAGCTACTTAACAGACAAATCACAAGTAATAAGCAGCCAAGGAAGTAGGTACATTCTAAAATTCCCCAAATTACTTCATTATAACATTCAAAATGGCATGTTTTCAGTCCCAAAACTGAGTCATTAAAAAAAGGACTGAAATTGTACAGTCTAAGTAGCTAAAGGAAAAAATATTTAAAAAAAAAAAAACTGAACAAAGACTAAGAGAAACTAACAACACTATCCAGAGTATCAGAACATGCACTGAAGAGTGACAGAGAAGACAAAGCGAGGAAGATTTGAAGAAATGGCCCCAAATTTCCAAATTTGATGAAAGATTTGAGCCTACACAGCCTACAAACTCCATGAACTCCAGCAGGAAGAACTCATGAGATCCATACCAACAATGATATAGATATAAGACCAAACACTCTCAAAACCAAAGACAAAGAAGGTTTTGAAATCCCCAAGAAGAGACTCATCACATACAAAGGATCCTTGGTTATATTTAATTCTATTTCTAATCAGAGCCCAGAATGCAGTGTGATGAAATACTTAACACCCAGAAAGAAAAAGAAAGACTAAGCCAAAAATTCTGCATCTGATAAACTATCCTTCAAAAATTTTAGGCTGGAGGGGTTGAAGAAATGGCCTCTGCAGTTAAGAGTTATTGATCTTGCAGATGATTGGAGTTTGATTCTCAGCACCCACACTGGGCAGCTTGCAACCACTTGTAACTCTCGCTCCAACCACTTGTAACTCTCGCTCCAGGGGGATCAAACACCTCTAGCCTTCAAAGGCACCTTCAGTTACATGCACGCATGCATGCATACATGCACACGCACACATATAATTAAAAAAAATCAATCTTAAAAATAGCTAGGCATGGTGACACACATGCCTTTAATTTCAGGAAGGCAGAGGCAGGCAGACCCCTGAATTCAAGAGGCTAGCCACAGCTACACAATATGCTGTCTCAAAAAAGAAACAAACAAAAAACTAAAAATTTCCAGTTTTTATCAGAGAAACAAACCTGGAGAGCCTTTTTCACTAGCAGGCCTACACAGCAAAGACACTAAAATCCTCTCCACTCCCCAATTTCTTTTTGATGAAGCTAAAATTTTAAAGAGGGAGCTGGAGATGGCTCAGAAGTTAAGGACTGCTCTTCCAGAAGACCCAGGTTCAGTACCCACGACTTGCATGGTAGCTCACATAAATCTGTCCATAACTCCAGTTCTAGGGAGACTGATACCTTGGGCCTTCCTTCTAGACTCTTCATAAATGCAGGCAAAACATCCATACCCATAAAATAAAAATTAATCTTTAAAAAAAAGGTTTAAAAAATGTTGATTAAGCTGTCACACACCACTTAACAGTCAGCACACAGAAATGTATGTATTCCACAGACTTCCTACCCAAAGGGAGCATAGCATGATCAGAAACTATGAACTCTCAGCATCTCTCAGGCTAACAACATGGACTGTCAATACTGCTTTCTGAGCACATTTACAGTTAGCTAGGTTGTTTCAGAGGTTAGATGCTTAAATTCATTTTTTAAGTTTACCTATTTATTGTGGGTATATGCCACCACACACATGAGGAGGTCACAGAACAGCTTGGAGTTAGTTCTCTCCCTCCACCAGGAGAGTTCCATCCCCCGGGGAACTCANGTTGTCAGAGTTGGCATCAAGGGCCTTTGCCCAATGAATCATCTTGATGACCCATTAAATTCAATTTTGAGTCATATTTGGTACTGGGACATATGCAAGTCATAAATTGGGCTGTGTGTAGTGGTACACCCCTTTAATCCCAGCACTTAAAGGCAGAGGCAGACACATCTCTCTGAGTTCAAGGTCAGCTTGCTCTACATGATGAGTTCCAGAACAGCCAGGGTTACACAGAGAGACACTGCCTCAAAAAACAATAAAAGTAAGTTGTGTGAGTCAAGAAACATTAAATGTTAATAAATGTTGATGCTGGGCTTATTATTCTTTCTACTATTAGGTATGTCTGAAAATTCTTAATTCAGTCGTTTTCTGTAGTAAGAGCCACCCAAGAAACAAAATTTTACAAGTACATTTCATTTTCCTTACCTATAAAAAAATCAGTGTATTTAAAGCCCAAGAATACTGTTAAATTGTGAGACAAGGCACTCATCCTAAGCCAGTTCATGAACTGTTTTATGAACTGTTGGGTCTTAACACACAAATCAGCTTGGAGGATTTTTGCTAAAATTTATGTTCTGACTTTTCATTTTGACCTTGTATTTTATACTACAAAGCAAGCACTAGATCTTGAAATTTATTATTTGCTCTACAATATGTGTCCTTAAAGGCCTACTTCTGCATTTATGCTAATCGCCAATGTCTAATATTCTCTTTACCAGCAAGGTATATTGTCTTTACCATCCTTCTCCCACCCTTACTTGCAACAGCAAATATCTTTACAGAACTAACATCTAAAGTTAGGGGCATGCTGCATTCCTATAAGTGCCCAAGTTTCACACTGACATAACTGCACTGCTGTAATCTATTTTGGCCACCTAGAGATTCTATTAGTTTCTGGCTCCATTCTAGACACTGAAATACCACCACCATCATCACCACCCCACAATCTGACCTTTGAAAACATCAACCACCTACAATACACGAGATGATTTTAAACTGACAATTCTGGGATATTTGATGGATTTAGTTTAATAACCAAGTTAGATTAGGCCACAATCNGGTTTTGTTGAGGGAGGGGGTAAAGACAGGCTCTCATTATGCAACCCAGGGTGGCCTCAAACTCACAACCCTTCCACCTCGATTTCCCAAGTGCTGCTATTACAAGCTCATATACCAGGTCCACAACAGCCATTTAATGTAATGAAACAGAAATCATTACACAGCACCCCCTAGAACTAGCCTTGAAATTTGTGCAGGTACTTGAACACAATGTCAATGTCAATGTGAGCAGTAACTATAGAAAATCTGGAAGCCACTGTGCTAGGGAACATACTAAACTGAGGTCTCAAGTAAGCAATCTAGATACAAAGACGGTATTACCCACAACGTAAGTATTTCCAATGTAATGGTTTTGTTGGTTAGACAGCAAACATATGGATCTGTTTGGACAAAAGTAAGGACACAGTGGTTTTTTTTCCCAGATTTACTAAGGAAACATTTCAATCTCTAAGTCATTTGTCAAGTATTTGTTGAACACATGCTACGGGCCAGGAACTTGGGGTGCATGGCAGTGCAGGTAGAGATGCTTGTTCTCACAGGCCTTAGAAGTTACTCAAAGGCAAGAAAAAAAGCAGAAAATTACAGATTAAGATAAATGTTCAAGGGGAAACAGGAGCGCTACTAGATGGAAAGGGAGGCACAGAGATGGGAAACAAATAAAAGCCAATCATATCTCCAGTAAGGCCTCCTCCCTCAGGAGGCTGAACCTGCTGAATCAGGAGACAGCCCTACAAGAGGGAAGGACCAGTGCAGCGCACATGGGAGTGAGGAGCAGTTCCAGGCCTGCAGAGCTGGTGAGTACCAGGGACCAACTCATACAAAACTGTTTGGGTTGAGTCTAAGCAATGTAAACGCTGGCACAGTAATAAAATGAAAGAAAAATTCCAAACTTCCAGAAAACCTATCTAGCCCTCTAAAATTACAACCCTCAAACTTTCTGGCCTAAAAATCAATACACAGCTTCCAAATCTTGTTCACGTGGCTATTTACCAGTATACTATTTTAAAATTCAATGGGAAACTTAAAAGAACATCCAAGCACACAGTCCCTAAGCCATCAGTGTCATGTCTTCATATACCACAAAGCCTCTGGAAGACCTCAAGGCACACTAGGGAAAAACAAATGGGAAATTAAAATAAGATCTTCATCTGTCACTAAAAACAGCTTTGACCTAAGGATTTCCACAACACTGGGACTCATATATAAAATTTTGTAATTTTTACTTTCTCTACTCAAGGCAAATAAAATGTATTTTAAACATTTAACAAGAAAGCCTCAGATTCATATGTTTCAAAAACAATCATCTATGAAAGCTGGCAATGACACAGACCATACCACATCCTCTCCAGAAACAACATTCTGGCATGTAGCCTCTGTCGTTTTATTTTCGCGTTTATCATACAAATATTTTGATATTTGGGCCAGAATCCCTAAGCAGGGTTGTTTTAATATGCCCGCCCATCTGGAAGCATCACAAAATGCCTCTGGAAGATGCAGCCTAGTTCAAGTGTCTATAACAAGCTGGTGGCAAATGCTTTTGTTGTCCACACTTTACCAAGGGTCTCCTTTTATCCAAGTCCTGAAACGTCATTTTTAAGTACTGCTTCACATTTTTCTAAAACAAAAGAATCTGGTTCCGTCACTAAACCTTTGTACCCTACCTGTCTTCACCCCTTTCAAACATACAGCCAAACACTCCCAGGTTTTCCTCCGATGATAATAGGTTTATTTAAAGCATTCTAACAAGCCGCGAAATTTCTCTTGCATTCTGACTAGGCTGCTTGCCGCTACCCAGGGAGAATCTTCCAGGGAGGCTGGAAATCGCCAGGGCCGCCCGACCCCCGACCCCGTCGCGGGCTCGCCGCCCATCTCGCGGCGCCGCCACGGGCCTAACGCTCCGCGCTCCCGGCCTGATCGGCGGCACAAGCAGGCCCGGGACGGCTCCGGCTGTAGCGGCGCGACTCGAAATCCCAACACAAAGGCTGCCCAGCCTACAGCGCCCGCCGCGGCCCACGTACCTCCGGCGCCTGCTCCTCCGCCCGCGCCCAGGGCGGCCGCCATGGTGGTCCCCGGGCCCGGCCTTCAGCCGTCCCCCGAGCCTCTGCCGGGCCGACAGCGCTGGTGCGGGCCGGGGAGGCGGGGGAGCGGCGAGGGCCCGCGCCCGCGAGCGAGCAGAGGCGAAGCCCGCGCGTCGCGGTCCGCAGCGGCCTCTCGCCTCCGCAGGAAGAAAACAACACTACGGCAACATGGCCGCGCCGCGGTGCACGCCGGGAGGGAGGCGGGCGGAAGAGCTCGCCGGCGGCGGGCGGGCGGNCCCCCGAAGTCCCCGGAGCCCGACCGCCCCGGAGTGCCCGGCGGCGCGCGCTCGGGGCCCCCGGCGCACGGAGGCGGCTTCCGCCGAGCGGGAAGGCCAAGGCTCCCAACGGGAGGAATGAGGACGGCCGCACGCCGTAAGTCAAACCGGAGGCTGTCACAAGTCGCCTTGCCGCCGTCGGCACGGCTGCGCTTTACGACGGCCGCCCCGCCGTCGCAAGCGGAGGAGTAACGGCCGAGTCTGGCTTGCGCGCGACCGGGGACGGCGCGCGGGACCGCCGCCTCCGCGCACGCGCATTCGCGCGCGCTGGCTAAGATAGTCAACGTGGGGAGTCTAGCGAAAGGGGCTGCGGTGTGTTGCGGTGGGGCTGCGCGCAGGGATGAGGCGTGACTCGGGATCATAGCCTCACAGACCGACTCCTGAGCATCCCGGGAAGCGCCCAGGCCTGCCGCCTTAGAAGGGGAGGTTTCAGGGCAGAAGTGAGCTGGGAAGGCGAAGGGGCAGCGCGCGTGGGCTCCTGGAGAGNCCGAGATGGACCGAGATGGAGGCTGGTCCCTGCTCAGTGAGCATTCCAGACAGAGGCAAGTATTAATCGACGTTCACGGGAGGTCATGGGGGCTGGAAGGATGTCTCCTATAAACTTCAACTTTTGTTTCATTGAAATTTTTCCCCATAAAATGTTGGAAAAGATAAACATTTCTGACTTTATAAGTAATGAATAAATAATGTTCATTTAAGAAACAGAAGAAAACAATTTCTTTTTNAAAAAAAACACTTTCATTTAACGTCATGAAGTCATTGNCCAATAAAAGTAAGCCTGGCAAGGAGTCTCATTGAATAACTAGGTCTCTGTCAACACATTAATAAATTCGTATCTAAACTGCTTGAACCTCTTGTTACCTTTCACTAATTGCACTGTGCAAGATGGATGCCCGATTCAAGAGTTTTTTTCAGCCTGGTGGTGGTGGCGCACACCTTTAATCCCAGCACTCGGGAGCCAGAGGCAGCGGATCTCTGTGAGTTAGAGGCCAGCCTGGGCTACCGAGTGAGTTCCAGGAAAGGCGCAAAGCTACACAGAGAAACCCTGTCTCAA